>MU223135.1:1074232-1127829 GCA_018584345.1 Thuja plicata | reverse complement strand
AATTTTATAAATGTTGTAATAAGATAATTTTCTAAAATTTAATTATATATTTTATTTTATATAATATAAATTTATGAATTCGACATATATATAATATTTTTAAATTTCTTTTAAAAAAATTGGCATTGATTTATATTTATTATTTGATTAAAATAAAATTATTAATTTGTTTTAGTGTTATAGTGCAATTTTGTTTATCATTACAAGTTTCAATCTAGTATAGGTTAAGGTTCAAATTGGTTTTGGATTGAAGTTCAATTTTATTATAGTTGGGGTTGGGGTTCAAAAAGGTTAGCATTAGTGCTATGGTTCAATTTTATTTAGTGTTAAGATTTAGGATTGATGTTAAAATGCTAATCTTAATTTAATAAGGTTTAGAATTCAATTTTGATTAGTTTTAGGATTAGGATTCAATTTGGTTTAGGGGTAGGGTTAGTGTTTCATTTGATTTAGTGATATGGTTACATGGTTTTGTTTTTAATTAGCTTTAGCATTTGGATGTAATTTTGTTTATTGCAAAGTTCAATACTCAATTAGGTTCAGGATTATAGTTTCATTAATTTTAGTGTTATCTTTCAATTTGATTTTGGGTTAGGGTTCAATTCAATTAGTCTTTAATTAGGTTTATGGCTAGAGTTCTTTTTAGTTTAGGGACAAGGTTTACTTAGTTTTACTATACAATTAGGTTTATATGGTTAGGTTCAATTTTGATTTTGATTTAGCATTAGGATTATAATTCAAATAAATTTTGGGATATGGTTCACTTTAGCTTTGTAATAGGGTCAAGATAATATACAAAATTAGATTTTTATATGATTACACATAGAATCACACTTGGGGTTTTATATTAAAATAGTAAACATAATTTAAAGTATGTGTTAGGATTCAATATGGTTTAGTATTCAATTCTAGGGCTAGGGTTAGTGTTCAATTTGGTTTACTATTCAATTGGTGTTAGTGTTAGTGTTCAATTTGGTTTAGTGTACAATTTATTTATTTATTTTAAGCAGAATTGGACTATTCACTATATATATTATTTAATATAAACCTGGTTCAAGGGCTCAATCGGGAAAGAACCAGTAAGAAAACCCGATATCCTTTCCCAATACATTATAATATTAATTGGGGTTACAAAATCTTCCAACATGTAATTACCTAATCTACCCCCAGAATATAGCTTATCATACAAAATTTGGCTTGATAATATAGCAGATATAACACAATACAACCAAACGATATAAGCACAAAATTGCAAAACATTATCTTCGATTATTCTTCCATATGACTGGGACCCCAACCCGCCAACTCTGGTTGAGAGAAAGGAGACCAACCAGAAGAATCCACATTCCAGCCATGAGCATTACCACCGTCACACATGACCACGTCCCATTCACCAGTTTTTGGATCTCCCCATCTAGCAATGTGCTCCTGTTGCACAGATGGTTGATGTCATTCGTCGACTTCAGAGGGATGATTAGTTAGGTCTGGGACACCCTCCATCTATAGAGCCGTCTAGTCATGAATAGGGGAAATGCTACTTAATCTCATAGGAGAATTAGGGAAGTCTAACAAATTCATCAGTGCATGAACTATTGACCTAATTCTTTCAACCAACACATGCCCCAATGTTACAATTCAATTTTCTTCAGTGTACGTTTGGGTTTAATTAGGTTTATAGTTAGGGTTCAATTTGGTTTAGTGTTAAGGTCATGGTTCCATTTGATTTAGAGTTGGGTTTAGGGTCCACTCTAGTTTAGTGTTTTATTAGGTTTAAGGCTATTGTTCAAGGCTTAGCATTTAATAATTGATAGGGTTAACTTTTCATTAGGGTTTTATAAATGTTAGAATTCAATTGAATATTTTACTTAGTGTGAAGATTATATAATGGATATATTTAGGATTTAATTTTCTTTAATAATTAATTAGGTTTATAGTGAGGGGTCAATTTTTTTATAGTCTAAGAGATGGGTTCTAATTTGGTTTAGGATTTGGGCTCAATTTATTTTAGGTTTAGGGTTTAATTATGTTTAGGTTTTTAATTCTATTTGGTATAAGATGACAATTCAATTGGTATTGTATTCAATTAGGTTTAGGTTTAGTTTTAGGGCTCAATTTAGTTATGGTTACAATTAAGGTTCAATTAGGTTTATAATTAGGGTTTGACATGGTTTAGTGTTACTTGGTTAGGATTCAATTTGGTTTAATATTCAATTAGGTTAAATAGTTTAAGAAGGCTGATTAATTAAGAGTTCCTCTAATCCTTTCCCTTTATAAGGGTAGGGTAGCTCCCAACAACTATAGTTTCTCGGGTGGGAGGGAGATATAGTTGTCCCTATAAATTCTAGATAAAGATAGATAACTATTCAAAGGTTAAATTTGTTTTATTGTCGGGGTTAGGATTTAACTTAGGTTATTATTTAATTATTCTTCTTTTTTTTGGGCCGATAAAAGCGTATTATTTTATTAACATAAAGAAACATTACATATTTAAGCTCTTTTCAGCTTCATAAAGTAAACCCCATTACAACTTAAAATTCTTGAAACAGCCCACCCGCAACCCATCAAACATTATAGTTATCAAAAAATTACAATTATCAATAAAAACCACGTTTGATGTAACCTGTATGAACTTCCTTCTGCTAGTTTTTAACAAAACTCTCTTGGCCTCCATTCTGTAACTTGTTCCAGACCCACGTTAGGGGTTTTAGTCACCCGTTTCTTGAAGGCCTCACAGTTGGTGCTATATTTGGTAAGCATCCTCCAACCATCGTGTTTCCAGTGAAAATTTGATGTCAAAAAACCAAAAGACATAACCTTATTGAAAACTATAACATTAATCCATAAGTTATGCACTTTAGATCAAAAGTGATAAACTAATTTCAAAGAAAACTAAGCATTAAACACCGAAAGTCAGTTACATCCCGCAAAAACTAGATCTGACTTCCACATCAGATAAAACACTCATATTCTATTTATAGAGTTTTTTTTTTTTTTAAAACCATTACTTAAGGGAAAACAAACGTTATTGTAATTGTTTTAATTAGTCTAACTGATTGAAAACATGTAGACTAGGAGATCAAGGTAAAGTTGTAAACCTGTGATCATAGAGTTAAGTTTGTTTTACGTGAAACTTAATTAGGTCAATCTATCTTATAAATAGATGTTGTAATCATTCTAAATGTAAGAGGAGAGGATGAAAGTAGCCAACAAGCACATCTATGGATCAGTCTAAGAGTTTCAAGAACCAGAACAACAAAAGATGAAATTGGTTATCAAGAACTAAGAACAAAGGCTACCGAGCAACATAGGTATTATTCAATCATAATAGGTGATACATATATACATGTAATCTTGAATGGATTTGTAATCAACAATAGTAGATTGCATACAATCGGGTCAAAGAGTAATTTTCTTACATTCTAACTAGTGAAGCAAAAGTAAAAATCCTTTCAAGGAAGGTGGATTTAACAATACTTTGTAAATCTCTTACCCGAGTGCACACTAAATAGTGTTGCAAAATATCTTAACAAAGTAGACTTTAATAGGTATCCACATGATACTCCTAATAGGGTAGATCATCAGAAGTGATCAAATTGTAAGCCTTAACTGGCCCCTTCCAATCTGTGGGTGCCATGCCCACCACAGTTTTTACCTTCTTACAGAGGTTTTCTACGATGTCATATCATGTGTTATGAGTCAATTAATTTCATGAATGTTTTAGATGTTTGATTAAGTTAAACAGTTGATATGTTTTACACAAAGATAGTATAGCACAGATGGTTGGATAAACAATTGATTACATAAAGGTTAAAGGATAAAAGAGATAAAAGTTTTAGAGGTACTGATTCACCCCTCCCCTCTTAGTACACACTTCCCATTATTTCCAACAATTGGTATCAGAGCTAGAACTCTTATTTGGAAAGGTTAAAGACTTAAGAGAAAAGATCATACAATGGAGAAGTACAGACTTGACAAAAGTATTGAGAATCAGAAGCTAGAAACTCAGATCTTCTATGAGCAGTATAAAGAAGCTAGAATCAAGATGAGACAACTGTTAGATGAAAGAAAGATTATGGCATCTTACTGTAATGAAACAAATTACCAAGAAGAAGAGATACCAGATCTATTTGAGTCTTCAAGATCTACTACAAGTAAAGCATCAGATACATCAGAGGAAAGCATCACAAGCTTAAATGAAAAAAAATCAACATCTGGCTAGACAAGTGAAATCTCTAAAAATTGGTCAAGAGACATAGATGGTAAGAATGATTGATGTCGTGAACAATGCTAGACAAGCTGAGCAAGAGAGAAAACTAGCTATTGATGATAGAAGAAATATTATTGAAAATATACAAGAAAAAGAGTTTGAAATACAGAGACTTATAGAACATCATCATGAGATTACAAATTGGATTATTCTTATGATTCAAAAGACAAAAAGAAGGAATGTTGAACTCATTGAAAGAATAAAAGCTATCAGTGAACTAAGGGAAGAAAATGAAAAGCTAAAACAAGAACTCAGAATTCAGCAACAGCATAATGAGATAATCAAAAGAGCTGAAGAAAGCAATAAAAGAATGGATGATTTTCTTGATAGACAAAGGAGAGCCAACAACATCACCGGACTAGGCTATACCGAGAATGGAGAATCACCAAAACAAACTGATCAAAATAATGTCTATGCAAATCCGAGACCAAGAAAGCTAACATGAAATCGCTGTGGAAAGCAAGGCCACACATCAAATGTATGCAGGAGCATAATGAAAGATATTCCTAAATCTACATCTTCATTCATAGGATTTTGTTATAAATGTAACAAGAAAGAACATAAAGCATATGAATGTAAGTCTGAGATGAAACAACCAAAGAAGGAAACTTACATGGAAAAATATTGTCCTACTTGCAAAATGCATGGGCACACTACTCTTGAATGTTGGAAGAAGAAAAAGCAAGCATGGAATCCTAAAGGTCAATAATCTGACTATCAACCGAAAAGAGTCAGTAACCAGTATGTATGGGATTACAACACTTGGGAAAATTATACAACATGTGGAAGATTTGGTCACATTGCTGCAAATTGTATGAGGCAATGGTCAAGAAAGCCTAGAGGATGGACTAACCCCGGAATGGCATGTTTACACTGTCATAAAGTTGGTCATCTGAAGAAAGACTGTAGAGACTGAATGATAGAGACCAGCACCTTTGCCAATGGAAACACCATTGAAGACATCAGGAAGATGAGAAACAAAATGTGGAGGAAAGCTACAAACAATGATGAAGCTGGACCAAGCAATGCAATTGGTGACACCCTATCTAATGGATCCGGTGACATCACCACCCCCACCTAAGCAGAACAAGTAAGCATGGAACTTCATTACACCAAGTTATATTTTACATCAGTTCCATCATACATAGTTGAAATGCCAGATTAGCATGATTATAGATGCACTATGGTATCACTTGTTAAATTCTGTGAAAACTATTTCATCGATTAATACATACTGAAATGCATCGGTATACATTCAAATCTGAATTGTCTGCATTTACTAAGAATCGTCAGTTAACATGTAAAATCTAATGTTGCTAGTGTAAACCGAGATCCATCAGTAATCATATGAGCTGAAAAAGTTGTCTTTGCTACACCGAAACCCATTGGTAAAAGTAACAAGTTAGACTACTGCCCCAAAGCATCACGTGGTCACCGAGAAGGAAGTTAGTGTATCAACTAACGACTCCATCTTCACACATTGAGGAGTGGTTGAGCATTAATGACTCAACCTAGGGCAAAGTCTATAAATAGATGATGAAAAGGTTTCATTTCTCACCTGCGATTTGAGCGAAGCAACTGGAGTGAAAACAGAGCCAGAAGCGACAACATTACAGAGAAACTCCAACCCATTACAAAGCAATCCAAGCATATT
Source organism: Thuja plicata (assembly GCA_018584345.1). NCBI lineage: Eukaryota > Viridiplantae > Streptophyta > Pinopsida > Cupressales > Cupressaceae > Thuja > Thuja plicata. The sequence goes on along the minus strand of MU223135.1, from coordinate 1,121,908 downwards.
AGTTACAGCTATAGAGGTTGAAGTAAGTACTAAGCATAACCAAGAACTTTGTTCATCTTTTATAGAAAGCCCTAAATTTCTGAAAAAATGGCCACGACTTCAAGAACTGCTACGTTGAAGAGCATCAAGAAGGACAAGGTCAATCTTGTCAAGGATTCTACCTGTGTGGAACCATATTACTAGATATTCCTATAGGTTGCATCACAACCCAATAATGCTGGAGTATTCTCATGAATACTAGTTAGGGTTTTGTTCATCGAAGATGTGCGAGCATACATACACTGCAAGATTGTAGAAATTGGCGACCTGAAGGTTGAACAAGATTTCAAGAAGCTATTCCTTTTAAAGATGATTGAATATGTATCGAGCCTGAGGATTATGATCTAATTATTATCATAACTTTAGCTTTGATTAAGGAATATAAGATAGAGCACAATTCTCTCTGGGTGGAAATATGAAGCAGTATGGTATAAACATCAATAAATATAGGAAGACAAATTTAACTTAGTGTTAATATATGCTTGCATAATTACTAACCAAATCCATTAGAATTAGATCTGGTTACCTCAGTAACAAAATGTGCAGGAACAGATTATTCAGGAGTGAAGACCTCAGTAGCCTGACTATGATGAATACTGATACTGAAATTCATAAAAGATAGGCATAACAAAATGTGCAGGAATAGACTATTCAGGAATGAAGACCTCAGCAGCCTGACTATGATGAATACTGATACTGAAATTCATAAAAGATAGGCAACCAAGAATTAGCCGAGGAGCAGATCCTTGATACATGTATCAATGTAATAAAATTGTTAAAAGTCATTTAGGGTAAGGATATATCCTCAAAATTATAAAACTATTGTAAATGAAGGAATGGCTTCATAAATCTCTGTAAATGAGGGGATTCCCTCATATAAACCTATATGTACCTTGATGATCTGGACCTCAGTCTAGGGCAAGACTGGAGGTTTTCTTCTCCATTCTTTCCTACCATTGCCCGCAATGAATGGAGACTACTGTAATTTTTTTAAAAATCAATAAAATGCATTGGCTTCGGCCTTTTACCGAGCAAAAAAAAAGAAAAAATATTTCAAGAAGGTATTTAAAGATCATGGAACTATTAAAGATAAGCACAAAAATGTAGAAGTGAAAGGGCTCACAAATGTCCTATTGTTCCCGAAAGTGTTTAAGACCAAATGGATTCAATTAGTACTGAGAAGGATCCACAATCATAAGCTATGGCTGGATGAGCCTAAACTAATAACCTGAGATGTTATTCATGCAGTCACCGGTTACCCAATAGCTGAAAAGGTAAAGGCATTGAAGTACCCACCCAAGGATAAAATTGAGAAGAATACAAGAGCTACATGGGATGGAAGAGGACTAAGAGTATCCACCATCACCGATGAGGAAATGAGATTTGGAGCATGTGTCCTAGGATACAAGTTCTTTCAAGATAGAAGGATGAACAACATAGCATCTAGAGTAGTGGATACAACATATAAGATTGTGAAGAAAGGAACTCAACTGGATCTATCAGAACTTCTACTCAAGCAGCTAGAAGAGAACCTAAAGACAATCAGGAATGCAAAATCAAACTCATGTAAGTTTGGTTCACTTATCATGTGCATTTTATTTTACTTCCAAGAATCCTCTCCATCAATAGGAGATGTAAAATGGGATACAACTAGACCAGTCACCATACAGATCAGTGAATTTGTAAAATCACTGGGAGACAATTTTGAGTCAATTATGGATGAGTATTTTGCTGCACTCAAGGAGAGAATGCAGAAAAGAGTAAGGATCCGCAAGAAATTAATTGAGAAATTCAAGAATGATATATGTTTCATGGTAGACACAGACTTCACATATATCAAACCTATTGTACCAAGAACAGCATGGCTACAACCACTTGACTATGAAGTAAACATAGATCAAGCATCCAATGCAATTGATGCATTGATAAATGAGACCTTAGACAAAACACAACCCAAGTTTGGCACTTATGAAGAAGCCAAAAATAGAATCAAAACTGGCTTGGTTGTGAAATAGATGGACAGAAAGAAAGATAAAATGGTAAAGAACTTGAAGAAAAGGTTGTCGGTTACAAAGGAAGAAACCGAACAGACAGAAGAAACTGAGGGATAGTCGCCCATTGGTGAAGCTAGGAAGGAAAGTGACTTTGAGTCTACAGAGTCAGATACTCCATTACCTACACCAACTAAGAATCCTAGAACTATAGCTTCCACAAGGACTAGAAGTCAAACAGCTAAGGACACAATTCCTTCACCATTGAAGAAAGGTCAAGTAAGGACCTACAAGAGGAAACCTCCAACACTGAAAAGAGGGCCAACAAAAAGAAGAAAGCTCATTAGAACCAAGGAGGACATTGAGGACACAGAACAGGATGAAGGTGTTCAAGAGGAAAAGAACAAGATACCTAAAACAGTTGATGAGGTATGTGCCTCAATTATCAATATAGGTTCAATAAATATTCAGAAGGTCAAGAAATGGTTAACATTGGATCCCTTGGATCAAAATAAGATTGAGGAGGAAATCATCAAGATGATGTGCATATACAAATACCTCCCAATATAACTAGAAAATTGTATTCCCAAATAAATTCAAGATAGGTTATCGGCAAGATGGACATTTGCCTTGCACTCAGAGAAAGAAATCAGGGAAAGAGCCCTAGTATCAATCATGCCTCCCGAATAAAAAATGGAGGAGATCAAAGAAATGATGAAGGCTCATTCCAAAAGGTTCTCACCAAAGATGAGAGCCTACCAAGTGCTTAATGGACATCTACTGGATCTAGACTGAAAGAGTGAAGCCAAATGGAGGAAAATACTTGATATTCCTGAAAAGGATACAAGTCCCGAGCCACAGAGAGCTCTAACTGAGAATCAAGAGACCAAGGATGATTAGGCTACTGAGAGAACTGAACCAATTATCATCACAGATGTAGAATTGGACAAAGAGGAAATGGACACAACAAGAAACAAGAACATGGATGTTGTAGACGAGACATGGTTGGACACCACTATGGACAACATTGTGGAAAATACAATCATTGACATCACCGATGATCCATCAAATGAAATTCAAAAGGATGAAGATGTCACTGTTGCCAAGGATCACACTGACAAATAGGACAATATAATTAATGCTACACAGGTGAACATACCGGGCAACATGCCAATATTGATGGAAGCCATCAATATACTCCAGGAAAACAAGAAATGACCTACCAAAGATGAGAGCATGCCCAAAGACAGGGGTGATGTTGAACACAAGGATGCATCTAAAGAAAAAAAAGACACATCTGAAGAACTGAAAGATGCTACTGATGCACAACAAGACAGATCTACTGATCAGAAAAGTGAAGAAGAGAAACAAGCAAAAGATGGAGAGAAGAAAGAGAAAAATGAAGAAGAGAAGAGAGATGATACACCACAGAATACAGAAGAAAAATTTGCAGACACACCCAAGGTTAATGATGAGATGTCTTCACCTCACTGACAAGTTGACACCGAGCATAAGGAAAAAGAAGATACATCTACCAAGCCTTTAGCGAGCACTTCAGAGAAGACAAATGAACTAGCATTAGTAGTTCACAAATCTGCATCCACTCAAATCTCAAAGAAGAAGAAGAAGAATAATAAGAATCCAGTTACTTTGGATGAAATTATTGAGATTCTAGTATGTGATCCTAGAACATTGGATCCAATTGAACTAACAAAGTATGCAAGATTTTGTGAGAGAAAAGCTATCCAGGATAAGCTCAGGAAGGCAAAAAAAGAAACACAAATACTTGAGACTACAAAATATATATTGCAATAGATAGTACCTGACACTAACATTGATCAAGATACTCCTATACTTGATCAATTGTTCATTCTCACAAAAGCTATCACATCTCAGAATGTAGATGCTGAAAAGGCAATTGAAGAGCGAGCGGAGCAGAAATTCCAATTCAAACTAGCAGAGAAAATCAGCTAAGAAGTGGCAGAGAACAAGGTGAAGCTATCTAAACTTGTAAGTACATTGGACCCCATTATTTCAGAAGCTATAACCTTAATCCAAAATTTATGCACTTTAGATCAACTCACTAAGGAGTATAGTGAGAAGATAGCACAAATTGATGCAGATCTACAAGCAAGTGCACAAGGTCTCACTAACAATGAAGATGCAATCAAATTGTACTATGAACAGCTAAAGAAAGAAAGAAAGCTAAGACAGCACATTAAAAATGCAGAATCAAAGTTCATAGATGAGGTAACCAAGCTCCAAGATCTAATTTTACCCAATCTCACATTACTGCAGCAACACATGACACTGGCAAAAACACTGATTACCACCCCAGAAATGTCTGTCTTAGATAGCATTTATGATATGCATGCCAGAATTGCATTAGAGCACATGGCTTTGGAACACCTTAAAGAGAAAGGGGAATAGATGATGGAAGAAATGACAAACTCTCATTCCCACATTCTGGACATTTTGTAAGTTACACATTTTTGCCAAAATTTTGACAACTTGTAAGTTGTACATCTTTGTCCTTAATATCAAAAAGGGAGAAATGATATGTTCATATATCATAAGGTGCAAAGGAGAAATAAAGGAAGGCAAGTATAAGTATACATGTACATATATACTTAATGTATACAGTTAGGGGGAGTCATATAATGACAAGATATATACATGGTGTACATACTAAACAAGTTAGTATTCATACACATATCAGTTTTTGATACTAATGTCAAAGGGGAGATTGAAGACATTATTTTTCCATTAGAATACAAAAGGAAAATAGTTTTTGAACCTTTGGTAAACCTACACCGAAAGACAGACTTTTAGTAACACCAAAAGCACAGTTATCAAAGATCACCGAATGTGTTAAGTTCAAGAGGAACCCGACAGATAAAGTGGAACCCGACAGGAGGAAACTGACAAAGGAACCTGATGAACAGATACAGTGCAAACTGAGAGAACAGACATAGTGCAAATTGAAAGAATAAAATAGAGTGCAACCCAAAAGATAGTCAAACTGATTTTAGAGCAAATTGAGCATCAGACACCGAAAGTCAGTTACATCCCACAAAAAGTGGATCTGAATTCCACGTCAGATAAAACAATCATACTCTATTTATAGAGTGTTGCTTTGATTTAAAACCATTACTTAAGGCAAAAGAAACATTATTGTAATTTTTTTAATCAGTCTAACTGATTGAAAGCATGCAGACTAGGAGATCAAGGTAAAGTTGTAAACCTGTGATCATAGAGTTAAGTTTGTTTTACATGAAACTTAATTAGGTTAATCTATCTTATAAATAGATGTTGTAATCATTCTAAATGTAAGAGGAGAGGATGAAAGTAGCCAACAAGCACATCTATGGATCAGACTAAGAGTTTCAAGAACCAGAATAACAAAAGATGAAATTGGTTATCAAGAACCAAGAATGGAGGCTACCGAGCAACAGAGGTGTTATTCAATCACAATAGGTGATACATATATAAATGTAATCTTGAATGGATCTATAATTAGCAATAGTAGATTGCATACAATCAGGTCAAAGAGTAATTTGTTTACATTCTAATAAGTGAATCAAAAGTAAAAATACTTTCAAGGAAGGTGGATTTAACAATCCTTTGTAAATCTCTTAACTGAGTGCACACTAAACAGTGTTGCAAAAGCTCTTAACAAAGTATACTTTAACAGGTCTCCACATGATACTCCTAATAGGGTATATCATCATAAGTGATCAAATTTCAAGCCTTAACCGGCCCCTTCCAACCTGTAGATAGTGAAGATTTTATGGTTGCCATCCCCACTGCATTTTTTACCTTCTTACCGAGGTTTTTTGCGATATCATATCTTGTGTTATGAGTCAATTACTTTCATGAATTTTTTACATGTTTGATTAAATTAAAGAATTGATATGTCTTACACAAAGATAGTATATCACACATGGTTGGATAAACAATTGATTACATAAAGGTTAAAGGATAAAAGAGATAAAAAATTTAGAGGCACTCATTCACCCCTCCCCTCTCAGTACACACTTCCCATTATTTCCAACACTATATTCGGTAAGCATCCTCCAACATTGTGTTTCTAGTGAAATTTTGATGTCAAAAAAACAAAAGACAGCCAGGCCCTAGGTTCTGCCTCCTCCATTATTCAATGTTGTGTTTCGGGTTATAATGTGCATCCATAAAATCCCCCAAACCACCACATAAAACCAAAATTTTGTTTCCTGATTGCAGATTTAGCAATTGAGATTTCTTACACTCAATCTCTCCCGCCCTTGCAAAGTCTCACCTTTCTTTGGAAAGAAGACATGCACAATCGGCCCTCTACAGTTTGTCGTGTAGTTTTTGATGCCTTCTTTCAGTTTCTCCCAACCTATCCTTCTTTCCCTCAGGTAATTTCCTTTGTCTATCCATGTCGGCCAACTCATGGAAGGAATAATTCCTTTCATAATTCCTTCCTCCTCATCCTCATAGCATTCACTATAGTCAAAAGCCCATCTCAGATGGGCCCATTCCAGCAACTGATTAATATTGGAAATTAGGTCAGCCTCAAAAAGAGACTTCATCACCCTCTCCACCACCTTTTCATGTTCTCCTAGTTCTAGACCCCACGCCATTATCATTGTTGCAATGTCAACTTGCAGCTTCCACCTGTGAGTAGCTCCATGAAATAACGACCCTAGGGTCTACTGGAAAGCTTCAATGATCTCTGTTGAGGGGCATTTGATCAATAATTTCACCCTCCTATCCTCCACTTGTCCCAAGATGCCTTTCTATTGTCTCTTGGTTGTGAATGTAAAACTGGGCTCCATTGTTCACAGCGACTTTCTTTTGCAAATTTCCAAAAAAATAGGGCTTTTCTTTCCAAACACTTTGCCAAAATAGGTTGGGATATCTTGTCGCCAACTATTTAATCAAAATCTAGTGTTTTGAAATAAATGCATATCATCCTTTGAGGACGTGGGCACATGGTTCGTTAGTCTTCGCACACTTCACCACCCTAGCATTACCTCCTTGGCCGTCATTTAAAATCATTTATACACCATCCCATGTGTTGCGTGTTACATTCCTTCATTTTTATTATGAAGAGAAAATCTTAAAAAGATATACATATCATTGGGGCCTGACATCATCAATTACCTTGCATCATCTTACTATCCTTATAAATTTCAAATCAGTGATGAGGGTGGATCATCAGTCCATAATTCTTTTACCTCTGTTAACTCTAGAGCCCTTTAGGAGAGAAATTCAGCTTCTGAATTTCCTTCCCTCTTTATGTGGGTTACTTTAAATCTTCAAAAGTTATAAGAAATTTTTGATTGTATCTATGTGTTTTTCTAGGTGCCAAGCATTTATGGATAAATTAGTAATTGCTTGCACAACAAGCAAGGAATCACCCTCCAGATGCAAATTTTCTATGTCTTTCTATTTTTCCAGTCTTACTTCTAGTAGTGCTGCCTGACTTTTAGCCATGTTGTTGGTGCCATCCCTGCATCTTTTAGCTACTTTGAGAAGAGTCTTTCCATCTGCATTCCTAAAAATAACCCCAATTCCACTCTGTCCTGGGTTATTTTTGGCTTCCCCATCAAAATTTTCTTTTATCCATCCTACCTCCGGGGGCTACCATTTAATACTTTATGTTTTCAATTTCTTTCTTTTAGTCACTAGGGCTCCTGCTGGTGAACTAAACCTTACACCAGGACATCTCATTTGAATTTTCCTATTATCCTTTGTGTAAGGAATTCTTAAAAAATGTTTCCTTGAAGCTGAAGTGCTAACGACTTCCTAGATAGCATGTTGCAATCTATTCAAAAACTTGTTTTGTGATTCATTTTCTCCTCTAAAAATCCTCTTGTTTCGCTCTTTCCAAATCTCCCATACAACCATGGATGGAACAATCTTCCTTATATTTGAAAGTGTGGAATTCCTCTTGTCTCGAGGCCAACCTGCAAAAACCTTAGAAATAGTGTTAGCTCTCAGACTCAGCCATCTCAGTTTATTTTGGACAAAATTCCAACAAGATGTTGCAAATTCACATTGTAGCAATATGTGATCTGCATTTTCTTCACTGTTTTCACACAGTGCACAACGTGTAGGGCCACTAAAGCCAATTTTATTCCTCCTTTCTCCAGTTAGGATTCTTCCCTTGTATACAAGCCAAGTAAACACCCTAGCCTTTGGTAGGATATCCTTGCTCTAGCAGAGGTCATTTGAAATGAATTGTGGTTCAGTTACATTTTCCAATAATTTGTAGCCTATCTTTACTGAATATTCCCCTGAGAGGGATCCACACCATCTTATTTTGTCTCTATTTTCAGTTAATGTGGCTTCCCCATTTCTGAAAATCTCCCTCATCTTTTCCTTTTTCTCTTGGGGTAAGTCTTCATTTTCTATCCTTTTCCACTCCCACTTTTCACCTTCATTATTTGTTTTATATTCCATGTAGTCCCTTACTTTCCTGCCCCAATGTGTTTGGAAGTAGTTCTGTAAAAACAACATTTCTCTGTCCTTCTCTAACACCTTATGTCCTTCCCAGGAGTCCTCCCAGAAAAGGGCAAAGTGTCCATCTTGGAGTTTCCATGTGATATGTTTCATGATAAATGGATGACATGACAACATGAAATTCCATATAGCCGACCCCCAAGGGGGATCTCTGATAGTGATTATTCTTGAACTCTTTGTTGAGTCAAAATATTTGGCTTGTAGGATTCTTGCCCAATAAAGGTTGTTGTTGCTATACATACTCCAGATTATTTTTGCACCAAGTGATTTATTCATAATTTGCCAATTTCTAATACCTACTCCTCCATGAGCTTTTGGTTTACAAATCCTTTCCCATGCTACCAGTGGAATTTTATCTTCCTCCTTTGCACCACACTAGAAAAATCTCCTGATTTTTTGTTTCATTATCTTAACCACTTTCTTGGGAATATCCATGCACATCATGGAATATACCTGCATGGCTGAGATCACTATTTGTAGCATCAGAATCCTCCCAGCTGAGGATAACCATCTACCCTTCCATCCATCCATATTCTTTAAACATTTCTCCATTAGGTCCTTCCAAAACTCTACCTTATTTCTTCCATTGAAATGGGGGATGCCAAGATATCTTCCTGGTAGGAGTCCCATTTTCATCCCTAATATTTTGTTGATCCTGGTTTGTATGTACATTGGGGTATTGAAGAAGAAAATCTCAGATTTCTTCCAGTTAATCAGTTGCCCTAAAACCCTCCCATTTAGGTCTAGGGTCTCTTTCATTATTCTGGCCTCTTGTTTAGAGGATTCACCTCCTAAGAAGGTATCATCCACAAATTGAATGTGTGGTAGGTTCTCCACTCCCTCTGCAATTTGAATGCCCTTCCATGTTCCATTTTCTCACTTATTTGTGATTACCCTGCCTAGGGCTTTCGCCATTATAATGAACAGAAACGGGGAGAGGGGGTCCCCTTGTCTGATGCTCTTGACCTGTGCAAAAAAACCCTGTGGACTGTCATTTATCAACACTGAGAATCTTGGGGTTTTGATGCAACTCTTTACCCATTTGATCCAATCCTGTCCAAAGCCAAATCTGCTCAACACTGCAATTAAAAAGTTTTTGTCAACCTCATCATAATCTTTTTTTATATCTAATTTGACCATCATATTTTGATTCTTTGAAGTCCTAATTGAGTGTATTGCCTCATGTGCTATCACCACTCCTTCAAAAATTGATCATCCCAGGGAGAAAGTATTTTGTTCCTCTAAGATCACCGAGTTTAAAACAAATTTAAGTCTATTAGCAATCATCTTTGCAATTATCTTGTATATAGTATTACATAATGCAATCGGTCTGAAGTCTTCAAAATTTTCTTGTGGATCCCGCTTTGGAATTATAGATATAAATGTTGTGTTTGGGTCTTTTAAAATGAAACCTCCCTCTCTTGATTCTTCCACCACTTCCCATTGATCTTGTCCAAAAATATGCCATATTTTCTGAAAAAACCATTGCTAGGAAACCATTAGGTCCTGGTGCTTTATCCCCCCTTAAACCCATCAATTCTTTTTTAACTTCCTCCAAAGAGACCGGGGCTAGTAGATTCTTTTTTTGCTCTTCAGACACCACCGTTGGGATAACATCTAAGACTCTATCATATAGGTGAGAGTCATTATTGTCTACCATTTTCTATTTTGAGAAGAATGAAACTGCCTCTTCATTGATCAAATCTTTGTCTTGCACCTCAATACCTTGATCATTTGGAATGCTAAAAATCCTTTTGTAGGCTCTTCGTTTTTTTAGTGAGTTATGAAAAAAATTTGTATTGAGGTCACCCTCCTTAAGCCATGTCTCTCAGGACTTCTGCTTCTAGAAAATTTCTTCCTTATGCAGTAGATCACCCAGTTCCTGTTTTAATCTTTTTTCCTCCCTAAAATTAGCCTCCTCCATTCCTTTCTCAATCACTCTTAAACTTAAAGCTGTTAGTTTTGCCTCCACGTTTTGTTTTTCAACAAAAATATTTTTAAAATGTGTTCTATTCCATGCCTTCAACTGATCTTTTAGAAATTGCAAATTTTTGAAGAAAATAAAAGCTTTGTTACCTAATTTCCTTGGGGCCTGTGACCACCATTCCTTAATTAGATCACTGAAGCCTTTGGATGTGAACCACATAGCCTCAAATTTGAAGGGACATCTATCTAGGGTTTCCTCATGTTGTATCCTCAAGCTAATTGGAAAGGGAGAATCTAAGCATCACACGACCAGTCAGTGTCTGCCCAGTTTCCACCTATAAAGAAATGGTCAAGTTTCTCTGCAATGTTAAGGAAGCCTTCCCTTCTGTTTGTCCAAGTAAAGTCACCTTTTTTGAAGGGTATTTCCATCAACCCACACCCCGTTATAAAAGAGCTAAAGTCCCTTTGGCTTTCATTATTCCATCCATTACCTCCTCTTTTGTCTTTAGGTGTAAGTATTACATTAAAATTCCCTCCCAAAGCCACTACCTCATCATCCATATTCTACAGGTTCCTTGTTAGTGTGTTCCATATCAACCTTTTCTGTGCCCTATTGTTTGGGCCATAAATGTTGAAAAAGGAAATGAAACAATGGAGGTGTTTCACATACACTCTTAGCTGTTGCCAATATTGATCACTTTGTATAACTGTGACATTTACAGTCCCTTCATTCCAGAGAACCCCCATACCACCAGAAGCTCCATGCACACCCACCAGTTCACACTTCCATCTTCCAAAATTTTTCCTAAAAAATTCACTATCCTCAATTTTTATCTTAGTCTCATGTAGCAATACTAAATCCAGTTTTGTTTGATCAAGACAACACTTTATCAAATGAATCTTGTCAAGGGCATTGCAGCCCCGGACATTCCATGATAACATTTTCATTGCTCTCAGTAAGTGGCATAGCTATTTCCTGATCTCAAAATTTTGGTTTGGTCAGCAGCATTTCCTGTTATTTTCAACTTCTCCCTTGTAGACTTTGCCCCTCTTTTTCCTTTCATTTCAGTGTTTGGTTTTTTTATGGATGAGGTTGTTTGTCCAATTGATCTTTTCTCTAAGACTCCCAAAGATTCAAAGAGGCCTAGATTATTGACATCATTTTCCCCATGCTGTCCTTCAAACTCTGATTGCCATTCCTCCAAGCCTTCTGCATTTTCCTTTTCTTCTTCTAAGGATTTATTCAAGTTTCTTATTTGTGAGATTTCTATATCCTTGAAATCTGTCTTCAAATGCCTTGTGGCTATACTAGGGCCAACATTTCCTATCAATTGATTAGCATTTTCACTTGCTGCTTGGGTTGGATGTCTCTCTGCAGGTTCTTCCATGGGTGGGTTGCTCCGATCTAGAGTGTCTTGGATGATTGCATAAAAAACCTCTTCAGCATCAACCAGAAAAGTTGTCTCATCATGTTTAACTTCATTTTGATGGTGGAAAACAGGAATCTTTGGGGATGGAAGCCTTTGTTCAGTTTTAGCTGCCTCAAAAAATTGTGAAAAGGGTGTGCATTTAACCACTTGTGTAGAAAGGCTTTCCTTATCATATTTTTCTTCTCCTATTAGAGTCTCTTCCAAAGCCCTTTTGAACTCTTTTCGCCATAGTGGTGACTCGTAAGCCATACGTGCAATAAATTGTTCAGCTAGCTCAAGCTTTATTGTTTCCTGATTTAGAGTCCTTTTTCTAATGCATCTAGGAGCGAATCCTATGATAAACCTTTCTCTTTCTGTGGTGGTTCAAACTCCTTGTGCTGGCCTTTGTTGATATCTGCTTCTGGGTTCCAGAAAGTGATTTTTTGCTCCCATACTCCATTTTCTGTGCTCAAATTGATTGTGTCTGAGATTGGGCTATTTTCTTGTAGATTAATAAAATTTCATGGATGGATTGATGCATCTTTATCATTTATCACTTCCTCCATTTTGAGAAAGGAACCGATACTACTCCCTATTCTTCTGAGAGTGTCTTCTCCCTAATATTCTGCTAGCAGGTTGTGCAGGCTTAGCCACACGAGATATTCTTTCACTTTTTCATTTTTTGGGTTGAAATTTGCTTCCCAATCCTTTAGGTAGATGCCTCTTCGCTCTATCAAGTAAGGCCCATTTTGGAGGATCCACTCCTTATCCTCTATTTTTTAACAGATCCCCGTGTAGAAACCATTAGTTAGGGTTTTAAGTCAGCATCCTTGTCCCCAAACATCTTTGCACCAGGATTTTATTTTTGTTAAAGATGGCCAAGGGCCTAACCATTTAAAAAAGAAAGCCTTTTCTTTCAGAGAATAATTTTCTTCCCTCCAATGAGCATCTAAAATTTTAAGGGTTGAGATGGTCTCATACCTGATGTTTTCCATGGGCTGTTGCCCTTGATCCACAGGGTTTCTTGCTACTCTCTTTGCCTACTAGTTGCTTGGTTTGTAGAACTTGTAACCTATTTTGCTAAAATCAAAGTGTTTCCCGATCTTCACAAAATCCTTTGTCTGCATTTTCCTATAGTCCATATTCTCCCTCCTCCTGCCATTCTAGATCGGTTTCGGTTTCCATTGTAGATTAGGGTTCTCCTTCCATGTTCTGAAAGTTTGAGTATTTGTTTGGAAACTTGACTGGGGACACCTATTGAGAGGCCATGTCTTCCCATACTATGTTTGATAGGTGAAACCGTGTGTTTCCTAAAGAAACCTCTACCATATTGGTTTCGGTCCTCTATTCATCAGGTTGCAGGTGACCGTTGCCTCCAAAAATTCTCCCGCCCACCACACTCCATTTTATTATTTAATTATTCTTAGGGCTAGGGTTAAATTTAGTTTAGTAATAGGATTAGGGTTCAATTTTTATGTTTAATTTTTAATTAAGATTAGGTTTAGGGTCCCGTTACGTTTAGCATTAAGATACAATTTTGTTTATAGTTGGGTTAATGTTCAACTTGGTTTAGGTTTAGGGTTTTATTGTGTTAAGTGTTAGTTTTAGGGTTCAATTTGGATTCATATCTTAACCCTAATTAAATTGTTACTCTAATTTAACCCCAACCCCATCCTTTCTATTAATTGTAATTGAACTATGTACCATAATTAAACTATAACCCTAACCTTAAATTAATATTAACTCTAACTAAAATTAATACCAAACCTAAATTAAACCCTATCATTAAATAAAATTAAGCACTAATCCTTCCACTCGTGAGAACCATAAATCTAACTAAACTCTAACTGAAATGTAACCCTAATCAAACTCTAACCCTTGTTTTGAACCATATTTGGTATAGTTGAAGTAAGTTTAGGGCTTGATTATGAGTTGGGTTTGGGTTTAATTTTGTTTAGTATTAGAGTTAGGGTTTCTTTTAATTAGAGATTTGGATTCAATTTTCTTCAAGGTTTGTGTTTAGTTTAGTATTGAATTAGGTTTATGCTTAGTAGTTCACTTTGGTTTTAGGTTAGGGTTAAATTTAGTTTATGTTTAAGTTTAGTTAAGCTTAGTGCTAAATTTGATTAAAGTTTTAGTGTAGAGATTAGACATAGAATTGAAGTTAGAGTTGGGACTACAAAGATTATTACTAGTTTAAATTCATAAGGGTTAGGGTTTGATTTAATTTGGTTAAAAGCCAAGATTTGATTTGGCTTTCTTCAATTATATTAAGGTTAATATTCAATTTGTATTGAGGTTTAGGGTTAAATTTGGTCTAACAATGATCTAGTAAGTAAAATGGTAAAAATATAAAGTGAACATATGAGATCAAGTCCAATAGTACTAAAATGTCTCATACTTTTAATTGGGTTCAAATTTATTTAGGGTCAGGATTCTATTCAATTTAGTGTTTTTATCGGGGTATAATTTGGTTTGTGATTAGGGCTCAATTTAGTTTAGTGTTGGGGTCTAATTTGTTTTAATATTAGTATGAAGGTTTAATTTAAATTAAGGGATAGATTCAAAGTGGTATAAGATCGAAGATAGGTTTTATAAGTTTTATGATAAGGGTTAAATTTAGTTTAGGGTTATTGTTCAATTTACTTTAATGTTAAATTTAATTGAGGGTTATAGTTCAATTTAGTTTAGTGTTCAATAAGTTGTAGAGATTTTGTTCAATTAGGTTTAGTGTTATAGTTAGGGTTGATGAATATCTAGGACTAAGGTTAAATTTAGTTTAATTAAAGAGTTCCATTTGGTTAAATGTTTACTTAGGTGTAGTTTTCTTGACTTAATTTTGCTTAGGGTAATGATTTAATTTAATGTTGTATTAGTATTATGGTATAATTTAGTTTTGCATTATGGTTCAATTTGATTAAATGTTCAATTAGGTTTAGGGTTATGGTTCAATTTGGTTTCCCGCTCAATTACTTTTAGGGTTATGGTTCAATTTATCTTATTTCTATTTATAGTTAGGGTTCAAGTTGGTTTAGGACTTAGGTTAAATTTAGTTTTTTTTAAGGGTTCAATTTGGTTTAATGTTTAATTAGGTATACCCTGTAAGAGCTCAATTTAGTTTAGTGTCAGGGTTTGATTTGGTTTAATGTTAGTATTCGGGTTCTATTTGGTTTAACGTATGGATTCAATCCCCATTATGTAGTGTTAGGGTTCAATTTATTTTAATTATCATTTAGGTTAAGGGTGACAATTCAATTGAGTTTAATATTAGAAATTGGGTTTAGTTTTATTAGGGTTAGGGTTCAATTCAGTTTAGTTTTAGTGTCACGGTATAATTTGGTTCAATTCAATTAGGTTTAAGGATATAGTTTAATTTGGCTTAGAGTTAGGGTTGAATATTGCTTAATGTTAAGGTTATGATTCTATTTGGTTAGTGTTATCATTCAATTTGGTTTTAGGTTTACCTGTTTAGGGTTTAATTTGGTTTAGAGTTATGGTTATGGTTTAATTTGATTTACGATTATGGTTCTATTTATTTTATTATTCAATTAAAGGTTTAAGGTTAATGTTCAATTTAGTTTATTGAACATAGGATCGGGGTTCAATTTGGTTTAGTGTCAAATTATATTTAACCAAATGCACATATTTAAATGACAATCCTAGTTCAATCTATGACCTAACCTTATTTGGTCCTAGATAAACCCGCATTAATCCCTAACCATAATACTCAACACTAACCCTAAGTACCCCTAAACATAATTAAAATCTAACTCTAATTGAATCTTCATCCCACCCCTATTTGATCTTTAATTATAACCCTATTTAAACCCTAACTTTAAGCCTTAGTAAACCCTACAAAAAATGAACCCTACTGAACTTAGGGTCAGAGTTCAATTTAGTTTAGTATCCAATTAGATTTAGGTTCTCAAGTTCAATTTGGTTTAGGTTTAGGGTTCAACTTAATTTATTTCTCAATGAGGTTTAGGGTGTGTATTTATTTTGATTAGTGTTAGGTTTTAATTTAATTTTGTGTGAGGTTCTCATTTGTTTAGTAATAAGGTAGGGTTCAAAATAGTTTAGTGTCAGGGTTCAATTTGATTTAATATTAGTATGACAATTCAAATTATTTTAAGGAATGGATTGAATCTGGTATAGAGTTAGGGTTGCCTATTTTATAATTTTTATTATTAGGGTTCAATTTGGTTTAGTGGCAGAGTTAGGGTTGGAGCTAGACAGTTTAGGTATGTTTTAGGGTTCAATTTGGTTTAGCATTAGAGTTTAAGCTAGATTTGTGTTTAATTATCTTTAGGGTTAGGGTAACATTTAGTTTAGTGTTAATGCTAGGGTTCAATTTGATTAAAGATTTTGGTTAGGAACCAATTTGGTTTTGGTTTAGCCTTACGTTTAGGGTTTAATTAAATTTGTAGTCAGTATCAAATTTAGTGTAATTTTTAATTGGTTACAATCAATTTATTTTAGTTTTCAATTATGTTTAGGGTTAGGATAACATTTAGTTTAGTGTTAGTTCTAGGATTCAATTTGATTAAGGATTTTGGATAGGAATCAATTTGATTTTGGCTTAGACTTAGGTTTAGGGTTCAATTAAATTTGTGGTCAGTGTCAATTTTAGTTTAATCTATAATTTGTTACAATCAATTTATCTTATTGTTAGTGTTAAATTAGGTTTAGTGTTATTTTTGGTATAATTTGGTTAGAGTTAGGGTTACAATTTAATTAAATTTAGCCCATTGATGTTTAATAAATTTTATTGTTAGGTTTAGTAATATGTATAGAATGAGAGTTAGGGTAAGAATTCAAAGTTGGTTAATGTTCAATTAGATTAAGGGTTAAGGTTGAATTTGGCTATGGTATTAAGGATTGAGATAGTTCAAGGTTAAGGTTCGGTATGGTTTAACTGTTAAGATTAGGGTACAATATGATTTAGGTTTATGATTAATGTTTGATATTCAATTTGGGTTAGCTTTTAATAATGATTAAGATTCAATTTGTTTTATGATTTTATAAGGATTGGGGTTCAATATTGTTTAATTTTTAATTAGGTTTAAGGTTATAGTTTATTTTGTTTAAGGGTTAAGATTCAATTTAACTTAGACTTAGGATAATGACTCTATTTGGTTAAGGGTTACTATTAAGTTTGACATAGTTTTTAGTTAGGTTTAGGGTTATAATTCAATTTGGTTTACCATTTGTTAGGTTTAGAGTTATAATTCAATTTGGGTTTAGGGTTTAGGGTTTAGGGTTTAGCTATTAATTTAAGAGTTTAATTTGGTAAATAATCCTCCTATTTTAAAAAAATATTGCACCAAACTCTCTTTTTGGCACCCCTCCAATACCTACCCCCCTGCCCCCCACACATGCTTTAAAATTAGAGTATAATTTGATTTACAAATAAGGTATAATTTAGTTTTAATTAAGGTTACATTTAAATTAGTTAATGTTCAACTAGATTAAGGGTTTAGGGTTCAATATTGTTTAATTTTTAATTAAGTTTAAGGCTATAATTGAATTTGGTTCAGGGTTAAATTTAATTTAGTTTAGTCTTATGGTAATGACTCTATTTGGTTAAGGGTTACTGTTGTATTTGGTTCTAGGATTAAGGATTGATATGGTTAGCGAGATTCAATTTGTGTTATGAGATTCAAATTTAGTGTAAGGGTTAGAGTAGTGTTATAAATCACACTAGTTTAGGGTTCAAATTGAAATATAATGTTAGGGTTGGGATTTAATTTGGTTAAGAGCAAAGATTTGATCAAGCTTTCTTCAAATATATTTAAGGTTAATATTCAATTTGTATTGAGGTTTAGGGTTCAATTTGGTCTAACAATGATCATGATCTAGTAAGTAAACTAGTAAAAATATAAAGTGCACATATGAGATCAAGTCCAATAGTACTAAATTGTCTCATACTTTTACACCTTTCTCCTTTTTTAATGTTACAACATTTAAAACACTTTCAATCAATCTTATTTAATATATCATCAACATTGTTTCAAACTATCAATCTATAATATTTTACAATATACTATATAGTTATATTTTACAATATAATTTATTATATTGTTTTGAATTCAAACATTTTTTTTTCAATTCATTATAATTACCCACTCATTAATAAATTTAAATAAATTACTTAATTATGTTTATTAAAATTATTTAATAATTTTACTTTGTGTTGTATTATTTTGATTAACTTAATTTATTCATAACCTTCAATCAATCTTATTTAATATACCCTCAACATTGTTTCAAACTATCAATCTATAATATTTTGCAATATATTATATTCAGAATTTAAACAAGATTTATTTCAATTCATTATAATTACCCAATCATAAATAAATCTAAATAAAATTAATTAATTATGTTTATTAAAATTATTAAATAATTTAATAATTTTACTTTTTGTTGTATTATTTTGATTAACTTAATTTATACATAACCTTTATTTTCTTGATTTGAATTGAATTCTTTTTATTTTTATTTTTTCCAAGTCCATTTGTTCCTTTGCCACTATTTTAAGCAATGGTAACTTACAACAAAATAAAATAAAATAAAATATTATTTATCTAAAATCTATAAAAGTTCAGTTTTGTTATCTACTAAAAGATTGAAAAACATAATATTATAAATTGAATTTCTTGGAATAATAACAAATCAAACTATGGAAAGCCTTAACAATAAAAAAAAATTCTTAAGTTTTAATTTTAAAAATATTTATAAAATAGTCCTATTATATAAATCCAAAGATTATTTTAATAAATAAACATATAAAATAAAAATCATTATAATTTTTTAAAAGATTCTACTTTTTATTTTAATTTAATTTTTATAGACTATTTAGGAAATGCATACAACATAAAACTATCAATTTAAACATTTTAGTAAAATATTTATTCAAATTTTTTTTGCTTGATCTTTGTTTTTTTATGGTTCAAATTAAATTTATTACAAATGATTGTACATGAGAATTTCTATTGAGATGATTGGTTAGAGATAGTTACTAAAGATAAGAAATAAAAATAGTTTAATAATAAAACCTGTCACTATAACACTTATACTAAAATTGTTTCTAAAAAATACTAATATAATAAAATCTTTGAACTAAAAACAATCATACAAATTCATAAAAGATTCAATACATTAAAAACGTACAAAGGGTTCCATACATTAATAGAACTCCACCTTTACTAAATTGTAGAGAATAAATTTGGGAATTTCTTTCCAAAAAAAATTAAGATAATACTTTATAAACATAATAAGAATACCCACTTATTGTAATGCCCTCCAGGCTCTGTTCAAAAGAGAACGACTCAAGAAACTATCCAAGTGTATCTTAAAAAAAACGGTTAGCAAATTACAGAAATTAACAATTCAAATTTTAATTTTAGCAAATAATTTTAATTTTATAACATTCTAACTAAAGTATGTTGGAATAATGGAAGGGTGTGTACTGAGAGGGGAGGGGTGAATCAGTACCCTTAACAACTTTTACAAATTAAACCTTAGTACTCATTGCTTGCATAACCGACCACTGTAGCTTTTCTACTTCATGCATGTAATATCATAGCATAAATATAAATGCATGTAAACAAACACTGAAACATTCATGAAACTCATTTACACATGACACAAGTATTTGATCACGTAGAAACCCTTGTTAGAAGGTAAAAATTGTGGTGGGGATGAAACCCACAAAGCTTCACTATCTGTAGAATGGAAGGTGTCTGTTAGGGCTACAAGTTGTGATCACTTCTGATGATCTTACTCTGTTAGAAGTAACATGTCAGACTTGTTAAGTCTACTTGGTTAAGATAATTTAGCAACACAATGTATGTGTGCACTCAGTTGAGAGATTTACAAAAAGACTGTTAAGTCCACCTTGTGAAAGGATTTTGTTGTTTGCTACAATTGTTAGAGAGTAACAAAATATATGACCTGATTGCTGCAATATCAAATTGTTGATTACAGATCCATTAAGTCCACAAAATATTTCACCTTATTGTAATGAATAATACCTCTGTTCTAATCGGTAGCCTTGTATGTAGTTCTTTATAAACTAAATTCTCCTTTATCTGTCCTTGTACATAAAACTCTCTGTCTGATCCATAGATATCCTTGGCAGTTACAATCATATCATTCTTGATTGATTATTACATCTATATACAAAAGATTTGACCTAATTAGGTTTCACACTTTTCTTGAAAAACTCTAAGACCAAAGGTGTACAACTTGACCTTGATCTCCTAGTTTGCATGAATACAATCAGTTAACTAATTACATCCACAATTAATGCTTTTCTTGATCCACAAAAAAGGTTATCCAACTAAGAAAAAAGTTATTTTAAAGATTAAAGTGTTTTAGCTGACGTGTAGTTGAGATATGCTTTTCTTGGTGATATGATGTCTCTCGGTGTAGACTGGTGCTCAGTGATGGCTTTGTAGATTGGTGCTCGATGATGTCTTCATAGACTGGTGCTCAGTGATGTCGCTCATTGTTTAAAAATTTTTGATGATCACTACACTCGGTGAGTGCTGTCACTCGGTGATCATGACCGACCGACCAAAATTGTCTGCCTATATACTAATGACAACTTCTAATCCTTTATGGATTATCAAAATCATTTTAAAAAACAACTTAAATCATTTCCTAACAAAAAAAACTAAGAATCTAAGGAAAGAAGCATTTATGATTCTTTTACTAAAATTAAAATGAAATTAATTCCCCTCTACGTAGGTTAAGAATATTTGCTCTTAAAAGTTATTTTTTTAATATTAAATTTAAAACCTTCCATTTGAAACTTTTAATAAATGTTGTCTTCTAATTTAAAATCAATTCAACCAAAATGTAACTTAGAGTTTATAAAACAAAATCTACATCATAAAAACATAAACACAACATAAGAATAAATTAAACAAAATGTGCAAACAAATCATAAACATTAAAACCATCTATATGTTAATAGAAACAGTGGAAATATTAATGAATTACTGTATTCATATAAAAAAAAAGAAACAGTTGTACAATATAGAATAACACATAACATAAACAATAAATTACAGAGTAAATGACATGCGGCGATATATAGAAGCTTGGGATAGGGAACGATAACTATTAAAAGCATTAAATTTTTATTGTAGATACAATATGCTCCCTATGAGGAAATATAATTTTTTTTTGGGCAAGGATTGTATGTATGCATATAATTACTTGTTGTATATTCTACAAGGGAGGTTAAAAGCACTGTGGAGTGGAAACAATCGGTTCTATTTGTTAAAAGAATGTTTTACATATCACAAAGAAGTAGAGTCATACTTGGGATTGGAATACTTAAGAGCTTCCTCATTTAATAAAACCCTTCCTCTACTTGGTACCTCCAACGAGTTTTTGAAATTATACAAATATTTATGGAACATGCAAAGAGACTTTGAAATTACAACATCCAAATAACTCAATGATAGAGATGCAGAGTTTGGATGAGGAGGAGATCATTTATTACCAGTTGGTTGCGTTTGAAACGAATGCCAGCCAATATTTTTTTCATCCCTCATTTCTTTTGGTTTTTCTCTTCAAGATTATTCAAATGAAATGTAAAGAACTCTATATCCTCCCAGGTTTGTTATTGTAACCGTTTGTATACAAGAATATATTTTTAATAGGAAAAACCTAAATTAAATGGTGGTGATCTTGAAAATTTCCTAAATTTAAGATGTTTTTGTTGACACGGATAACTCAACTCCGTGTATGCGACTGTAGGAAGCCTATCGGCTTAATAAATTACATATTGGAAAACTAGACTTACGATATCGTTGAAGTTATGGAGCTTTGATACCATGCTGAAGTTATGCAACACAAGTACATCCAAGATCAAACAACAAAACAAAAAAACCTTCCATAAGGACAACAATAAGAAAAAAATTGCTACGTTTCTTAAGAAGCAAAGATTGCAAGATGATTACAATGCATAGATGAATTGCTTTTATCGAAAGCAATAACCCTAAAGATATGCATAAATCTAATTGAAGTGGATAAAATTTGAATATTTTTTTGAATTTTCAATTTTTATATGTGTGAAATTGATCTAACATTTAGGTAAAAAATGAATGATAAAATATGGTTAAAAAGGCATATCATTATACAAGATAAGGTACATTAAAAATAGTAATTAGGAAAAGATGCACCAAAATTTAGATCATAAGAGAGATAATCAAATGATATTATAACTTTAATTATTTTAATATTTTAAATACTTTAATTTCATCAATTATATATTAAGATAAAGGTTATAAGCAATGAGTTTATTAGATATAATTGAAATAATCAATTATAATCTTAATTTCATATCTATAAATAATATATTACAATTATAAAAATATTTCTCTTAATTATTATAATACTCCATACAATCACAACATTAGGGACGCAACTATCCTCCATTTAAAATGCATCGTTGACCAAATTTCAAAAAATGGAAAACACAACTGATTTTTGTAAAATTTTCAGCATTTGTTTTTCATGATCACATATTTTGTGGTGTAAAACCATAAAAAAAATGCTAAAAAAAATAGTATGTTTTTGCGAATCTAAAAAAAAATGTTTGACCCTTTTTTTTTTTTTGTCTTTGGTGCATTTTACATGGAGGATAGTTGTTGCCCAACATTAGGAAGTGTAAAGAAGATGACTCTTAACAAGAAAGGGAGCGGGAAGGATTTTCAAATTCTAAGACTACGGAGGGTGAGGATGGCCATGAGGAAGATGATCCAGGTGGCCATGAAAAGGTGCTCTCTATTGTGGTGATTTGTAATGTTTTGGGTGGGGTGCGAGAAGTGGATTCTAAGGTCTTGTTGTCTAATTGTATTTCCCTGGATTTTGCCTATTGTTCTTTGTGGAAGCTTGGGTTCATGTATGGAAGTGTGCTGGGTGGGACGGGTCTCCCTGCGTAGGGTGTGATTCCCCACTCATCTGAAATCTTTGTGCGGATTTTTCTGGGGTTCTTGGTGCATGTTCTAACGATGCAAAAGTGTGCTTGGGTGTCTATGCTCTCCAAAACTTTGGATGGGATCATCATCCCATTATTTTTTTGTTACAGATCTCTTTTGGATGGTCTAGTGATATTGTTGGTTATGAGACCCGATGCTTGGCAGGCGACCTTATTCACTGCTGATAATTTCTAGGGGGGATGGGGTTTAGTGGCCATGGTGGCCTTTGTTTCTTGTAGATGCCTAGTGTTTTCCCCCCTCCACTGCAATGTATTTGTGGTGGGTGTTAGAGTTGTCATACTAAAGCTAATAATTAATTTACTTAATTATTAGTCTATTATACTCTACACTTAAGTTAAACTTAGGCATCTTATAATTCTTTAGGGTTTCTTGATTCCTTTTATAAGGAATCACCTCTTTGTAATTGATAACGGAGATATTGTTCATAATAGAATATCATTCTTTTGCATATGAACATGATGCCTCTGGCTTTTTAGCCTCCATAGTTTTCTTCATTTTTGTTCTTTTGCTTCTTCCATGTGACAGGGTTATGCATGCAGGTGTTCTTGGGAGATTAGGATTTCTACCTAATCTAACATGGTATCAGAGCCATCCCGTGGCTCTCTTTTCGTGTTTTGTTGAAGTGTTTTAGAAGCAGGAGGTTTTCTGGTTTTTAGAGTTTTTTCATGCGGATTTAGAGGTGGGCTTTGTTTCTAGTCACTTTGGGCTCAAACGAACATCTCCATTGAGCTTAGAGCACCCCAAAACCCCAAAATCTATATAAAACTTGTCCATTTTGGACAACATGGCTCTGAGGCAAAAAAAATTTGGTTTCCAGTGCCGTACAGGCACGAAAACTGAGAAAAAAAATTTTAAAACTTTTTTTTTAAGGTTTTTTGCGTTAAAAATAGCTCAGCCAATGCATTTGGAATGGCACCATCGGTACTCCACTAGCGTCGTCCCTGCACCGCCCCACATCACCACGGCCCCCACCGCGGCCCGCTCCGTAGCACCACCACTGCCCCTCCGCGCCGCTGGCCCACCACAGCCCGGCCCCCGCAGGCCCGGCACCGCCGCCATGCGCGTCGCCCCGTGGGCTTATGTTTTCTAGCAGCAGTCACTTTAGTGACCAAGGGCTTCACCCTCAGCCCCCTATGCGTGCCATATGCCCAGGGGCTCGGGTTTTTCAGCCCCAGGGGCTTTAAAAAAAAATTTTGGTGCCCTTTTGACCCTCTGATGGTGTTTTTTCTCTAACTGGAGCAAATGGAAGTTTTTTTCTGACTTATTTATATCATCAGAAAGCTCTTTCCAAGCTCTTTCCGATGATGGAGGTTGGGGTTTTGGGTTCTACTGTTTTCAAAATATTTTTTGCTGTCAAAGTTCAATGTTTATTTTTGCCTTCCGGGAGCCATATCTTGCTCTTCCGGACTCCTTTTTCGGCAAACCAGATATCGTCAAAAAGCTAGTTTAGTGAATTGTTCAGTGGCAGGGGTCTTTTCTCTATATTTTTCTCCAGGTTCTCTCTCCTCTAAGTTTTGCACTTTCACACTTTGGCAGATTACTTGGGTTCTACAGG
The DNA here is from genome assembly GCA_018584345.1 of Thuja plicata. Lineage (NCBI taxonomy): Eukaryota > Viridiplantae > Streptophyta > Pinopsida > Cupressales > Cupressaceae > Thuja > Thuja plicata. Next base: position 1,097,460 of record MU223135.1, on the reverse strand, counting down.
TCCTGGGATCTCTTCCTCTATTCCTCTGGCTCACTCTTCTTTCTGACTCTCTGAGCATTGTATACTTTTCATCTGTAGCATTCCTTTTTTCTATAAATGCACTAAGATAAAGTGCCTACTTCTACATATCTGAGATTTTGAGCACCTTTGTTGATTTGTTTGTACTCACACTCAGTTATAAAGTGCCATGGGTGGGTTATGATGTTTTGCCTTATGTGCTCATCCACCTTTGTCAAGTGAGTGTACCTTCCATGACATTTACCCCATGCTATGTGTCTAGAGGATCATTTCTTCTACTTCGACACTGCCTTTTATCCTGTGCTTGTACCTTCTTCTGCACTGGGTGTTCCTGATTCTTCTTCTTGCAGTTGTTTCTGGCATTGCATTTCAATGTTCCTATCACCTCTCCCTGTTTAGCATTATGGGAGGTTCATCTGTTGGTTCTATTTCTTCCTTGGTTCGGTTGAGTGATCTACGTATTCAGTTTTTATTCCTATGTACTAGGCGAATGCAGTGGCTAGGCACCTATACAGTTTGGTGAGATGGATCATCTACTATATAGACACTCATTCATTCCTACTTTTGGAGGTCACCTCTTCGATTGATCAGCTCTTCAGACTTTGTCTTCTCTACCTGGTCATGCACTATTTCAGTGGGGGTTCCAGGAGTTACTTCTGACAGTGTTTGCAACTTCTTGCTTTGGAGAGGCTATACATGCTCTTTTTTATTCCTTTCTTTGGGACTTTTTCCTAGATTGAAGGTTTTGTTTCCTTCATCTAGCTTATCTCTTTTTAGGGTAGCATTTTTCCCACTGGGTTTTCTCTATTTCCCCACTTTACAGAGATTTCTTATACTTGGGTTCCTGATCAGGCCTTTGTTGTCGAGACCCATCTTTCTTGCTTTCTGCATTTTTTAGTCCTTTGTTGTTTAGCTTCTCCCTAAGTTCATCTTAAGGGGGGTGTTAGAGTTGTCATAATATAGCTAATAATAATTTACTTAATTATTAGTCTATTATACTCTACACTTAAGGTAAACTTAGGCATCTTATAATTCTTTAGGGTTTTTACCTTTAGGGTTTCTTGATTCCTTTTATAAGGAATCACCTCTTTGTAATTGATAACGGAGATATTGTTCATAATAGAATATCATTCTTTTGCATATGAACATGATGCCTCTAGCTTTTTGGCCTCCATAATTTTCTTCCTTTTTGTTCTTTTGCTTCTTCCATGTGACAGGGTTATGCATGCAGGTGTTCTTGGGAGCTTAGGATTTATACCTAATCTAACAGTGGGTTTCCAGAGCTTTGTGGGATTTCTAATCTTTAGTGGTGGTGTTGTGTTATTGTTTTTTTGTTGTGTTGTTGTGGGTTCTTCTGAGATGCACTCTCCCTGGTTGCATGTTCATTTTGGGAGGACTTTGGGTTTGGCCAGTGATATGACCGGGACTAGTTTCATGCTTGGGGGCTTGGCAGGGTTAGGATTCTCTGACCCTCTCTATTTTGGGGGTGTGTTTCTTGTGGTCTATGGCTGCTTTGGGGGCTCTGTCGCTAAGATTGGCTTTGGTTCTCTACATGTTGTGAGGTGGATTGCTTGGCCTATGGTGATCGTTAGAAATGGTATTGAAGGTTCTCCATTTTCATGGAGATTGTTGGGGAGGAGGCTTGCTTCTTGCTACCCTAGTTGGGTCTGGTATTGGTGGCAAGGGATAGAGGTTATTCTTATTGGAGGTTCTCAAGTGTTTTGGAGAATGAGGAGGTTGAATAACTTGGTGAGGCTCATAACTCTACATAAAGTTGAAGTGTAGATAGTGGGTGAGACTCTAGGTACCCAAAGTGTAGCCTCTGGTGTTTTGATGTTTTGGAATTTGGATTGTTGGCTCAGGTGGTGGGATTGTACAACTTGTGGTTTTGTTTCTCTTTGTTGTGGTGGAAGTTAGCCCGCATTTTTAGCCAGCAAATGGGCCATTTTTCCATTTGTTAATGAGAATGATTTGGGTTTATGTTCATTTCTTTGGGACTGTATGTTTCATTTGTGGGTTTCCCCTATGACGACTAGAAATGAGACTCTAGAATGAGGGTTCTTGGATGGATGGTTTTGACCATGCTATTTTTAGGAAAGTGTTGGCTCTTCAGCTTGGAGAGTCAGTTTGATTAACAGGCTACTTGTAGCCCAAGTTTGTTGGCTTTGTTGTGTTGGAAGTGGATTTCACTTTTAGTTTATTCATGCTTTGTGTTAGAATGTCCCTTTGGTTTGGTCCAGACAGTGGTTTCTCTTTCCCCTATGACCAGGTGACTACTGATAGTTTCCAAGGGCTCACTCTAGCCTTTCATTTTTTGTTAAAGTTTGCAACTGGTTTTGTTGGAATAATGGAAGGGTGTGTACTGAGAGGGGAGGGGTAATAAGTACCCTTAAAATTTTTATCAATTAACCTTTAGTACTTATTAATTGCATAACCGACAATTGTAGCTTCTCTACTTTATGTATGCAATATCATAGCATAAATGTAAATGCATGTAAAAAAACATTGAAACATTTGTGAAACTCGTATACTCATGACACAAGTATTTGATAACACAAAAACCCTTGTTAGAAGGTAAAAAATACAGTGTGGATGAAACCCACAAAGCTTCACTATTTGCAAAATGGAAGGTGCATGTTAGGTCTAGAAGTTGTGATCACTTCTGATGATCTTACCCTGTTAGGAGTAACATGTTAGACTGGTTAAGTCTACTTGGTTAAGAGATTTTAGCAACACAATGTATGTGTACACTCGGTTAAGAGATTTACATAAAGACTGTTAAGTCCACCTTCTTAAAGAAATTTTCTGCTTGCTACAATTGTTAGAGTAACAAAATATGTATGACCTGATAGCTTGCAATCTTGAATTGTTGATTACGGATCCATTAAGTTCACAAAATGTATATCACCTATTGTGATGGATAATACCTATGTTATGCTCGGTAGCCTTGAATGTAGTTCTTCATAACTGAATTGTTCTTTATCTGCATGAAATCCTTTTCCTGATCCATAGATGTCCTTGGTAGCTACAATCATCATGTTCTTGATTGCTTAATACATCTATATATACAAGATTTGGACCTAATTAGGTTTCACACTTTTCTTGAATAACTCTAAGATCAAAGGTTTACAACTTGACCTTGATCTCCTAGTTTGCATGAATACAATTAGTTAAAATAATTAAATCCATCATTTATGCTTTTTGGATCCACAAGAAATGGTTATCCAACTAAGCAAAAAGCTATTTTAAAGACTAAAGTGCTTTAGCTGACGTGTTGTTTGAGATCCACTTTTTTCGGTGTAACGTTGTCTCTCGGTGTAGACTGGTGCTCAGTGATGTCTCTATGTACTAGTGCTTAGTTGTTTCTCTGTAGACTGATGCTCAATTGATATACTCTGCTCGGTGTTCAAAATATTTTGGAGACCATTGCGCTCGGTGAATGTTTTTGCTCAGTGAGTGATGTTGCTCGGTGATCATGACCGACCGAAATTGTCTGCTTGTATACTAATGACAACTTCTTATCCTTTAAGGATTATCAATCTCCCTCTTTGGCATTAGTATCAAAAATTGATATCTGCAGTATATACTCCAAGTATGTTATACTTTTACAATGACTCCCCCTATGTGCATGCCTCGATATGTAGATACAATGTATGTACAGGTTTCCCCCTTTTTGAAAGTAATGACAAAGATGTATAAATTACAACTTGTCAAGAATGTGCTTATGAGGTTGCTTGATGTCTAACATCATCTTTTCCCATTTCTCCTTCAAGCACTCTAGGGTAATTTTCTCCAATGTGATTTGAGCGTGCATGTCATAGATGCTTTCAGCTACTAACACCTCTGCGGTGGCAATTAGAGTCTTTTCCATAGTCATGTGTGTCATCAACAATGTGACATTCAGTAGTAACATGACTTGTAGCTCATTTACTTCATCTCTGATTTTTCTCTCTTCCTTTTGTATTTCAAGTCTTAACCATTTAGATTCAACTAGCTTTTCATAATGCAGTTGGAATGCATTTGGCTCAGTTGAAAGACTTTGTGCACTAGCTTTTAGATCTTCATTTAACTTAGTTATCTATGCATCATGCTCAGTAGTGAAGTTTTCAATAGTGCACAACTTTTGAACTAAGGTAACTAATTTTGAAATAACAGGTTCTAATGTAGTTATCAGTTCAAAAAGTTTGACCTTATTCTCTGCCACTTCTTGGCTTATTTTCTCTGTGAGTTTGTAGTAATATTTCTGTTATGCTCTTTCCTTAATGACCTTCTTGGCCTCTACATTCTATTGTGTGATTGCCTCGGTCAGAATTGCAATTTGATCAATGATGGGTGTATTTTGATCAATCTATGTGTCATTAGAATCTCTTTTGTTGTTTCTAGGACTTAAGTATTCATGTGTTCCATTCTTAGCTTGTCTTGTTGTGCTTTCCTTTTGCATAGCTCCCCATACCTTGTCAGTGACTCAAGATCAAGTGTTCTTGGGTCACAGTCAGGTATGTATATGATCTCCTCAAGTGTAACAGGTGCTTTACTTTTCTTTTTCTTCTTCTTCTTCAAAATGTTGCTCGATGCAGGTGAGTGAGGTATGATAGCAAGAACCTTTTGTTTCTCAGTTTCTATCATTGATTGCTTAGGAGGTGTTATTCTTTTACTAGGTTTCTCGGTCAGTACTTGTTGGTCAGTTGTAGATGTCTCTACATCAACCTTTTATTGACTTGCATTCTTGTCTCCCTTTCCACTATCATCGATGGGTGCATCACTCAGTTGTTCTCCACTGTTATCTATCTTTTCCCCTTGCTTATCACCTTTGTCCATTGATGTGTCTACTTCTATCTCAGGCGGTGTCTTTTGTGACCCAGTCATTATATTTATTGCTTGCATCAATAAAGGCATATTACTTGGTACAAGTGCTTGTGCAACATTTGGAGTGTCATGTTCCTTTGTTTGCTTGGTGGCAATATTTACATCTTCATCAACCTTGGCATTATCATCAGAATCTCCATGAGTTATATCTAGTACAGTTATATCTAATGATTGCAATATTTGAGGTATATCATCCATGGCCTTACTTTCCTTTGTGGTTAAGTCAATTGGATTGACATCCTTGGTGTCATTGATGAAAATGTCCTTGGGGCTCAGTGTGGCCTCCTTGTCCTTTGTGTGAGCAGTCTCAGTTAGAGCTAGTACCTGTTTAGGTGGATTAAAGATTTGAGTCCAAATCTTATTGCTCTCTATGTCAATATCTTCGAGCTTGTTCTACAATACCTTGTATGCTCTTGTTTTTGCAGAAAAATTCTTTGCATACTCCTTCATGGTTGAGTCAAATTATTCAACTGAGGAGTTGGGAATGAATGCAACTAGGGATTTATCTCTCATCCATTTCTCCATATGCAATGCATATGTCCACCTAGCTGATATTTTATCCTGTAGATCCTATGGAATATGATTGCCAAATTGTAGGGGTACATACTTGTAAGCTACCATCATCTTAATGATTACTTCTTCGATTTTATTCTGATCCTTGGTAGACATATTTCCCCATTGTCTAATTTTATGATGTTTTATACTGTCTATTTTGATGATTGACTTTGTAATTTCATCAATTGTCTTTGGTATTTTGGCCTTTTCTGCTTGGACCTTTTGTTCTCTTTCTGCCTCTTCAGTATCATCCTTATCTTCTTTTCCTCTCACATATCTCTTATGTTGTCTCGATGCTGGTTTCTCGGTTGAGGCTTTTCTTTTCATATATGTTTTCACTGTGCCTTTCTTCAATGGTGGTGAGTCTACCTTAGTTATTTTTCTTCTTGTCCTAGATGGAGCTGTTACATCAGTAACCTTTGATTTCTTTGCCTTTGGTGGCTCAACATCTGATTCTGTAGACTCTGAATCACTTAACTCTTTACCTTCACTGATGGGTGATTGTTTCTTGGTGACATCTATTAATTGTTCCAACTCTTCATCAATTACTGAGAGTTTCTTCTTAAGTGTCTTCACCATTTGTGTTTGCTTCTTCCCTATTTTCTTGACTAATAAGCCAATCTTTATTCTTAACTTGGCTTCCTTGTATGTGCCAAATCTACTTATAGATTTGTCAACTGGTTTGTTTAGTAGGGCTTCAATGGCTTTTGTATCCAGATCTATGCCAATTTTATATTCTAATGGTGGTAACCATGTTGTTCTTGGGTTGGCATCTTTGATGAGTGTAGTGTTGGTGTCAACTACAAAGCATGTCTCATCTTTGTATTTTACAACCAACTGTGCAGGGATTCTCATCCTCTTCTACATCATATTCTTAAATGTTGTGAAGTAGCCATCCAATAGTGGTATGAGATTATCTCCTAGTGATTTAATGTAATCACTAATCTATGTTGTTATTGGTTGGTTGGTGTCCCAAGTGACATTACCAACTGAAGGAAAGAAGTTCTGAAAGTAAAAAAATATGCACATTAATAGAGAACCGAACTTACATGTATTAGATCAGGCTAATCTAATTGTTCTCATGTTTTCTTCCAGTTGCTTCAGTAGCATCTCAGCTAGGTCTAGTTGCACACCTTTCTTTACTATCTTGTATGCAATGTCAACAGCTCCACAAGAAACATTGTTCATTCTTCTTGCTTGAAATATCTTGTATCTAATCACATATGCACTGAATTTGATTTCAGGTTCGGTGATTGAATTCAATTTCAGAACTCTATCGTCCCATCTGGCTCCAGTTATCTTTTCAATCTCGGGGCGTCCAGGGTGCCTTAGGGATTTTTCCTTCTTGGTGATTGGGCATCCAATTAATGCATGAGTCACATCCTTTGTGATTGCCTTTGGTTCATTCAACCACATTTTACTGTCATGCACTCGACTAAGCACAATGTGAATCCATTCTATCTTGAATTCTTTCAGGAACAATAGGGCATTAGTTAACCCTTTCACTTCAATATGCTTGTACTCATCCTTTAGGTTTCCATCCTTGCATATCTTCTGATAAGCTTCTTCAAACTCAATGTCTCCAATCTCTAAAACTTTGTAATGAATGTATACCCAAATGTCTTTGACCAGTAAAACCCTAGGTGGGATACTTGAGAATGATCCCTTGTCATCAGGTTGTGTAGAAACCCCAGGGAAAAACTTATAGTTAGGTTCTTCGCAGGTCAAGTTCTTGATTAGAACGAGCTTCTTTTCCTTCACCATCTTGATCTTTGAGGTTCGGGAAGTGGTTTCCATTTGTTCGTTAAATTAGGGCTTCTTCATAAATAACCTGATAGCTTGGTAAGTCTAGATACTCACGGGATGCTTGCTAAGAATGCTCGAGATTTGTTGGAGTTGCTTTAAAGGTGTTGTGAATCGCTCTGTAATGTGATTGCTTTGAATCACTTCTTTGCTCTAAAATATTATTTTTAACATTGGGTGAATGAATGAGTTCACATTTGCCCTTTTTATAGAAAAATATAACCTAGTGATGCATTAAATGCTTCACCTACCACTCGGTTGACAAAGAGTAGATGCTCGGTTAACATACCAAATTCTTTAGCTTGATGAGTATACAATACTCAAAACATAATGTTAACTCAGTTGTCTTCCATAAGTTTATCGACGATGCTCAGTATATAGTGTCAACTCGGTTATCTTTCATATGTTTACCAACATGCAGTTTATGATTGGTTTATATTAATCGACTAGTCTAGATTCACAAAACATAATATGCAATACCATAGTGCATCTTCATTCATGCTAATTTGGCATATTCTCAATGAATATAGGAACTGATGTAAGATACAACTTTGTAGAGTGTAGTTCCATACTTACTTGTATTGCTTAGGTGTGGGTGGTGGAATCACCTAATCCATTAGATGAGGTGTCACCAACTATAGTGCTTGGTCCAACATTATCTTTGTTTGAAGCTTTCCTCCACTTTTGATTTCTCATTCTCTTGATGTCTTCAATAGTATCTCCATTTGCAAAAGTGCTTGACTCTGTCACTCAGTCTCTGCAGTCCTTGATTAAGTGACCAACCTTATGACAGTGTAAGCATCCCATTCTAGGGTTAGTCCAGTTTCTGGATCTTCTTATCCATTTTCTCATATAGTTAGCAGCTATATGTCCATATCTACCACATGCTATGCAATTTACCCAAGTGTTGTAATCCCAAACATATGTATTGCTGACTCTTCTTGGTTGATATGCATTATCTTGTTCTTTGGGTTTCCAGACTTGCTTTGTCCTTTTTCTACATTCATGAAATGTGTGGCCATGCATGTTGCAAGTAGAGCAATGTTTTTCCATGTAATATTTCTTCTTTGGTTTGTTCATCTTAGATCTGAATTCATGTTCTTTGTGTCCATGCTTGTTACAGTTATAATAATTACCTATGAATGTAGAAGTAGTTTTAGGAATACCTTTTGCTTTGCTCTTGCAAACATTTGATGTGTGTCCTGGTTTTCCACATTGATTACATGAACATTTCTTTGGTCTTGGATTTGTGTAGGCATTCCTTTGATCAACTCAGTTTGATGATTCTCCATGATCGGTATATCCTAAACCGGTATTGTTGTTGAGTCTTCTTTGTTCATTCAGAAATTCATCCATTCTTTTTGTACTCTCTTCAGCTTTCTTGATCATATCATTATGTTGTTGTTGAATCTTTGCTTCATGCTTCAGTTTCTCATTTTCTTCCTTTAGTTCACCAATAGCTTCCAATTTTACATTAAGTTCTATGTTCACTCGGTTGGCCTCATGACTCATAAGAACTATTTGATTGGTGATCTCAATGTGATATTCAGTAAGTCTTTGTATCTTAGATTCTTTCTCTTGCAAATTTTTAGTAATCTTTCTCCTGTCATCAATAGCTAAAGTTCTTTCTTGTTCAGCTTGTCTTGAATTATTCATAACATCAATCATTCTTACCATCTGTGTCTCTTGACCGATCTGCAGTACTTTCACTTGTTCAGTCAGATGTTGATTGATTTCATTTAGATTTGTAATGGTTCCTTTAGATGTGTCAGATGTATTACCAGATCTAGATCCAGATGAATTGAATAGGTCAGGTATCTCTTCTTCATGATAGTCAGTTTCATTGTAGTGAGATGCCATGGCTTTTCTTTCAGCCAATAACTCTTTCATATTGTTTCTTGCCTCTTTGTATTTCTCAAAGAAAATCTGTATTTGCAACTTTTGATTCTCCATATTTTTATCAAGCTTATACCTTTCCATTGTATGATCTTTTCTGTCAAGTGATTAAATTTTTCCAAATAAGAGATCTAGCTCTGATACCAATTATTGGAATAATGGAAGGGTGTGTACTGAGAGGGCAGGGGTGAATCAATACCCTTAAAATTTTTATCAGTTAACCTTTAGTACTTATTACTTGCATAATCGACCGTTGTAGCTTCTCTACTTTATGTATGCAATATCATAGCATAAATGTAAATGCATGTAAAAAAACATTGAAACATTCATGAAACTCATATACTCATGACACAAGTATTTGATAACACAGAAACCCTTGTTAGAAGGTAAAAACTACGGTGGGGATGAAACCCACAAAGTTTCACTATCTACAGAATGGAAGGTGCCTTTAGGGCTACAAGTTGTGATCACTTCTAATGATCTTACCCTGTTAGGAGTAACATGTTAGACTTGTTAAGTCTACTTGGTTAAGAGATTTTAGCAACACAATGTATGTGTGCACTCGGTTAAGAGATTTACATAAAGACTGTTAAGTCCACCTTCTTAAAATATTTTACTGCTTGCTACAATTGTTAGAGAGTAACAAAATATGTATGACGTGATAGCTTGCAATCTTGAATTGCTGATTACAGATCCATTAAGTTCACAAAATGTATATCACCTATTGTGATGGATAATACCTTTGTTCTTCTTGGTAGCCTTGAATGTAGTTCTTCATAACTGAATTCTTCTTTATCTGTCCTTTTCCATGAAATCCTTTGTCTAATCCATAGATGTCCTTGGCGGCTATTCCCAACCTCAAGGTTGAGGGAAGTGTGTTTTTATTCAGGAGGTGGGCTTGGTACTCTCACGATGCTTCTTCTTTCATGATTCCTATGGAGTTGGAGCAGTCTCCTATAAAGGTGGACATTTTCTTCGTGAATAATTTGGAGGTGTATGAGTCTTCTATTAAGGAACAGGATTTCTTTGAGAATAAGGAGGTTGATATTTCCATAAGGACTCCCCCATGTGGATGTATTGATAGTTGGTGGGTTTATGACTTTTGCCTTGGTTTATTGGTCTTTCTCTTAGCTGCGCCTATTGAGGTGGGCTCCTTTACTATTGAGGTGGAAAGGGGTGTTGCAGTTGGAGGGCGAACCTGTAGTCAAGGTGTTGTTGTTATTCACAGGAAAATCTTAGACAACCATGCTTATACCAAGAGGATTAGGAAAGTCTCAACTAATGGATTGTTGGTTAAGTATTATTTGGGGTCTTTTGTGACCTATGTTGTTTGGCCCTTTGAGGCCTTTTAATCTCTGAATAGTCTTTCTATAAGGTTTCTCTGCTGACTATGTGCTATTAGTGTTGTTCGACTAACCTACACTTTAATTTGTACTTTTTTCCTCCTGACAACCCCTTGGTTGTGGCTTTGTAAGGGTCAATTGCCTTGTTTGGCTATATATCTTAATAAAAAAATATTAGGGAGTATAATTAAAATATATTTTAACTGAAATAACATAAATAATCAAATGAAGTGGGTAGAATTTGAATATTTAATTTTTATTTTGAGGAAAAGATTTATTATATATGTGAAATTGATCTAATATTTAGGTTAAAAAATATGGTGTAAAAATAGTCATAGTGAATGTGGAAGTATAGTTATTTGTGCAATAAAAGCACAAGGTCGATAAAAAAATACATACAATTAATAGAGTAAAAAATAATTTTAAATAAAATAGATAAATGAAATAATAAAAATATATTATAAATTTAATTATATTAAATAACCATTTTAGATGTTTTAATTTTATAATTATATATTTTAAGGTTATTATTAATAATTTTATTTGAAATAATTAAAATAGCTAGTTTTATAGTCTTAATTTTATAATGTTAAGGTTAAGATTATTAATTATATCAAATAATTATTTTAATTATAACAAAATAATTAACTTTTTGTTGTTTATAATGAATGGGAAGATAGTTATATGTGTAATAATAATATAAGGTAGATAAAAATATACAATTAATAGAGTAAAAAAGAGAATGAATTCCTAAACTGATAAAAGAAATAATTAAGTTTTATTATAATTTTAATTGCATTAAATAACTAGTTTAGATATTTAAATTTCGTAATGATATATTTTAGGGTTACAATTAATCATTTTATTTGATAAACTAAGATAACTAATTTTATAGACTTGATTTTATAATCTTATGGTTAGGATTATAAGTAGAGTTAGAATTACAATTATAATTATGGTTAATGTTTTTTATATTAACAACAACCAAAAGAAGGGGACCGACCCAGAAAGGCAACAAGAGACAAAGCCTCAAGGGGACCAGTTACCATACACAAAAAGCACAGTAACAACATATAGTTAGCCTATCCCTTCCCTTAATACCAAAAACAACATCCAAGAAAAATGAGTATACAACCTACTCCCTAGCAATAAAGCAATTTTTTTTAACCATACTACTATGAGAATAAAGTAAAGTACCAGTAACAACAGTATCAGCCCATAGGGCTATAAACCAACCATAAGTATCAACAGTTTTAAACAAGCCCATAGGGATGAGAAAAGAGTTTTGAAGCCAAAAAAATAGATAAGCAATAGTGGGAACCAGAATCCCACTCCATCACCTGAACCCACCCGGATCCAAATAATGCCTCACTGGAATGGGACATGAGCAACTAGGTCCAATCATCAGTGAGAAACTGGAACATATTCTTCACCCCATCATCAGCCTTGCCCTCCTTGTTTGTCTTCTCCTGTTGGAGGAGACAAAGGGTGGTGGCAGAAGAATGTATGACTTTAATAACAAACTTGGCTAACCTGTTGTAACTCTTATCTAGTACGCGTAATTCTTCCTTTATCCTTCAAATATCTTCGTCATTGGCCTCACATCCCACATAGGGATTCATCGTTCTGTCCTCACTCTCAGCCGCTTGGGAAATTTTCCTCATGTCTTTAAACTCAGTATTTCCTTCCTCCTTTCTGCGGGGCGAGGAGGAGATGGTTGCAGGGGAGGCACCTTTTGCTCCAACATTCTCCGTAGGGCTAGTAGGGTTATCATTGAAACTCGTAGAGACATGAGTCTGATCCCTACTATTTTCCCTTCCCTTTTTCTCACTCCCAGAGTATTCTCTGCACTCCGAACTAGAATCTTCCTCCTCATCGTCAATGTACTTTTCCCTCACTACCTTCTCTTTCCTTCGAGGTTTAGCATCGATCATGTTCGACCTTCGAGGAGTATCCCCATATTCAGTTTTGGACTCCATGAGGTGGATGAAAGTTTCAATTTTGGCCTTTTTAGCTTCAATGGGAGTACCAGGCTGGGCACTTTTGTTCTTACAGCTAGATTTAGAGGGAGTGGTTGTCGGGGAGGAATATAAAGATTAGCGAGGGGTCTTGGATTTTTGAGGATTCTTCCTCTTTTCCAGCGAGGGGTCCGTAGAATGGTTGGGTGAGGTGGAGACACCCTGGACAATGATAGAACGGGGTGGGTAGAGTGCCAGGTGAAAATTAAACAATCTAAGAATGAGGCCTTGATGTCAGATGGTGAATTTTTTATTTTTCCCCCGGTACTTGCAAATTTTCATTACATTGGCCTCAAGAGAATGTAGAAAAAAGGGTAAAGAAATCAACTCCCTATGATGAAGATGATTTAGTAGTGGGAAATGGTAGTAATACAAAACCCCTAATCTCCCTTGACGAGTAAAATATTTCATAGTGACCAAACACACCTGGTCCCAAGGTTTAGGAAGCACCTCTCGCTCATAGCCACTATGGGTTTTGACGGGCTCCTCATTCTTTTGAAAGAAGTATTTGAGGTTGGTTTCATCTAAAACCCTGGTCATCTTTTTCCACTTACAACCTTCTGTGGTGATCCTAGTGGCCTGCACAATCACCTCATTAATTTCAAAAGAAATGCCTCCCATAGTAACCCTCCTGTCATTCCAATAATTAACAAACAACAGAGAGAGATTTTCGTTTGAACCAATCATGGCTTCCAAGTAAGGAACCACTCCTCCTTCATTGAGAATCATCCAAACGTGAGGATTGTTGTGAATGAATTACTCAATTTTATCTATCTCAACACAGATCATATCACCTCCCATCTCCGAGTCAATCTCTGAATTCTCTAGAGTATTATGTGAGAAAAAACCAAGATATAGAGCCTCTGATTTCTGCAAAAATTGCCTTTTCTTTTTTGGGTTATGGTGTTGGAAGGCAAAGAAAACCATGAATAATGGTCATTATTATTACCCGTCCTATTCCCCAGGACAAGCCCATATTTGCAAAGCAACACGTGTGAACATGCTTGTGATGACCGATTTTCGATATCGGTAATCATTTCCTCATGTATAAACATAAAGGCATTGATGTGAGATAGTGTACAATACTTATTGTGACTCGTGTCTTTAAAAACCATGAGAACACCAAGGTTCCTGACATCCTTGTCATAATTTAGAGCACTAATGACCTACCACCTCACATTAAAAAAGGCATCACAGTGATTTAACCCCTAATTAGCTATTACTTTAACCCCATCCCACTTTAGATTGAAATTCAAAATGGTGAGATCTCTCGCCTAAATACCACTCTCGCTTGAATACCAGCCTACCCAAAGAACCCACCAACCATCCAACAAATCAAAAGAATCAGATTCATCTTTGAGGAAAATTTTGTTCTCTCCCATTGAGGGATTTCATATTGTCCAGAAGAGGAAGCCAAGTCCCTCCAACAGGACATTCCCACCTTCCCCAACCCACCTGCAACCAGAGAGTCAACAACTAAATTCCCCTCCCTATAAATATGATGGATCATAGAGTCCTCCAGTCTGATTAATAGGAGGCATGCATCCTTGATAATATTACATATTTTCCAGTTGGCCTCCATGTTGCCTTTTAGGGTTTCAATGATTAACTTTGAGTCTCCCTCCACAATTAGCCTTTCAGCACCAATAGAGAGGGAATACTTAAGCCCCCAAAGGAGAACCAAGGTTGTGACAACATTACTTGAAGCGGACCTAAAGTTTCTAGTGAAAGCCAACACCATGCCACCTTCCATGTCCCTAAGGATTCCTCCTCCCGTAGCCAACCTGTTGTAGGTCACACTATCAAAGTTTAATTTTAACCAAGAATAGGGGGCGTCCATTTGGTGCTCAATATCTTTAGTTTCTTAGGGTTGTTGAACCTTTGAAAGAAAATTGGTAGGTTCCATCTCCTAGCCACCAAGGAGGCCATATCAGACTGGGGGTTGGCTGGGGTCTTCCAGTTGCAAACATAGATATTCTCTAACAACAGTTTCTCAACAATTTTTGTTAGAGTAATACATTATTTCTCTTATTAATTAAATCATTTTGATTTAATTATTAAAGTCACTTATTATCTCTAGTTTACTTAAGCTAAATTAGGCATATAATAATTTATTTTTATTATTATTATTATTATTATTATTTATTATGATGCAACCTAGTTTTTTTCCTTTTAGGGGTTTGATCACCTTTATAAGGTTTGATCTCTTTGTAATTATTCAATTATTGAGGATGCTATTGTATTGCGGGTTTTCTCTCCATTGTTTGCACAATATGTTTCCTCTTTCATCGATTTGTTACTTTTGGCCTCCATAGCTTTTGATTCTCTCTTTCTGTGACAAGTTTGCATGCAGGTGATTCTTGGTAGCTGTTGGGTTGAGTTATCATCAACTGCAATATGGTATCAGAGCTCCAGATCTTCATGCACCTATTCTCTTCATGAGAAATTTGGCCTTTTTCTTCAAATCTGTGTTTCTCAAGAGGTTTTCTATTTCATATTTTTGTGGATCTGGGGGAAGTTCATTTTTGAGGCACTTTGGGCACAAATAGACCTCATGATTGTGTCCAGAAGGCCCAAAACCCCCTATTTTCATAGAAGGCATGTCCAATTTAGACACAATTACAATCTGAGGCAAAAAAAAATTGTCCATACAACCCTATTCTACGCATAATTTACGAGGCATGTAGAAAAAAATATAATTTTATTTAAAAATAATAATATTTTTCATGCATGACCAAAATTTTGGCAATCCTGCCATATTTAGCGGCATCCCCAGATTAAGTGGAGCTCTGCCAAATTTATTTGAGATCACTTGAAGTTCTTATTTTGAAGCCCTCTTTGGTTTTTTGCTTGTATTTTGAGAAAACAGAGGCATTTTTGGAAAAATGAGATATCATTGGAAAGCTGGTTTCGAGATCAATCTAATTTTGCAGGTTTGGTTTTTCAATTTTTCCATTTTATAGAGTTTTTTGCCAGTCAAATTCAGGGTTCCTTTTTGCACTCCTAGAGCCATATCTTGCTCATCTGGGCTCCATTTTCTGACTTCTGCATATCATTGGAAAGCTGGGTCTGCGCTATTTACTGTGGTATGGGTCTTATTTCAAGAATATGCTCAGGTATATTTTATTCAATTTTTTTTCTTTTTTGCAATCAGGTGAACATCTTGAATGTTTTAGGTCCTAAAATCATTTTCCTTGCATGAGATGACTCCTTTTTAGCTGTTACTTATGCTCTTACAACTTTCTTTCATTTTTGAGAATTGTAGACATATATTTTTGTAGCATTTATTTTTTGGAAAATGCTCTGAGATAAAGTGTCGTATGTTGCATGCTTGAGATCTTACATATTTTGTGCCTATTTGTACCTACACTACATTATAAAGTGTCATGGGGGGCGAGGGGTGATATTTTATTTATTTCCATCTACCTTTGTCAAGTTAGTGTTCCTTCCACAACATTAGCCTCATGACGTGTGTCAAGAGAGTGATCCTTCCACGACACCATCCTTTATATGTGTTTGTACTTTCTTATGCACTTTCCATGTTCCTAGTTCTTCGTCATGCAGTTGTTCTTGGTAGTCTATTTCAGTGTACATGTCATGCCTCTCCCTGCTCAATATTATGGGGGGTATCTCCTGTTGGTTCTAATACTTACTGGGTTCGATGGAGTGAACTATGTATTCAGTATTTGTTCCTATGTACTAGGCGGATGTAGTGGCTGGGTACCTATGCATTTCAGTGAGATGGATAATTTAACATATGGACACTCTTTCATTCCTATTTTCGAGGCATCCTTCCATCTTTTGATCAACTCTTCAAACTTTGGTGTTTTTTCCATCTGTATCTTCGAGTTCTGATGTTTTCCTTTGTTTGCCATCCTGATTTGAGTAGTGTCATTTGAGGGCACTCGTGCAGATTATAGTATTCTCTACCTGATCATGTTCTATTACAGTGGAGGTTCCAGGAGTTATTCTTCGACAATGTTTGTAGCTTCATGTTTCAGAGGTGTTCTTCATGTCCTTCCTTTGTTCCTATTTTATAGGACATTCTCTAGTTTGGAGACTTCTCCAGTCCTTCACTAGGCTTCATCTCTTTTTAGAGGGGTTTTTTCCACTGGGTTTTCTTCTTTTCTCCTCTTACAGAGATTTTTTTTGTACTTGGGTACCTGACCAGGCCATGTTGTTGGGACCCATTTCCCACTTTCAGTAGTTGTTTCTAGGTTTTAGCTACTCCCTAAAGTTTATCTTAAGGGGGTGTTAGAGTAATAAGTTATTTATCTTATTAGTTAAATCATTTTGATTTAATTATTAAAGTCACTTATTATCTCTAGAGTTTACTTAAGCTAAATTAGGCATATAATAATTAATTCTTTTATTAAGTATTACGATGCAACCTAGGTTTTTCCCTTTTAGACTTTTGATCACCTTTATAAGGTTTGATCTCTTTGTAATTATTCAATTATTGAGGATGCTATTGTATTGAGGGTTTTTTCTCTATTGTTTTCACAATATGTTTCCTCTTTCTTTGATTTGTTATTTTTGGCATCGATAGCTTTTGCTTCTCTCTTTCTATGACAATTTTGCATGCATGTGATTCTTGGGAGTTGCAGGGTTGAGTTTTAATCAACTCCATTAATTTTAAGCAATATATCTACACCATTCATCATGTCTCTGAAAATTTAGTTATTCCTTTCCTTCCATATGTGCCAGCAAATATGTGGGGGGATGATTCTCCAAAGTTGCCTTACAAGGGGGTGGAAAGAGGGAAACTCCTAGTTGCAGATGAATTGTTGCAGGCCTTGCAAAAAAACCTAAGATAAACTAAGTGTATGCCTCTCTTTCCGGTTCCCACAGCTTTCCAAAGGCGAGGGTTAGTAGCAAAGGTTCACAAATGAATGCGAATCAAGTATACAATGACTACTAAACGAATAACAGAAACGTGAGCAATAAAATATACAAGAAAGAGAAAGGAAGATAAATGAATGCAAACCCCACGATGCTTGAAGCTTCTATTGTCTCTCTCTACTCCTTCCGAAACACTGTTCTTGATGCTCAGTATTGGCGGGGCAGCGTCTATGACTTGAGAAGCGTCGAGAATTTGATAATTGAAATGTGTGTGTGTAATCGCAAGATGGCTTGAATGCTAGAACCAAACCGACGGACTAATGGCACACGAGAGCTTGAAATCCTGGATCCTTCAAATGGTTATGAAGGGTTTATTATATAGCAATTGGTGATGAAATGAACGGTTGAGATCAATCCTAGAGATGGGGAGATGAACGGTTGAGATCAAAAGGAACAGGAGAGGTCCTCAGTAAACTCCACCTTTTCATTTGGTAAAGAGGAGATAGGGTTTGGTTAACTGAAGAGCTATTTATGAGTTACCTTTTCGAACTAAAGAGGTGGGTGAAGTTACCCATGTGGACTGGAGAGATGGGTGGAGTAACCCATGTGATGTAATTGGAGTTATCTCTTTGAAGTTAAATGAGTATTTAATTCATTTATTTATTAATTGTTTTCAACATGTGAGATAATTGAATTCTTTTTTATTTAAGAATTGCTTTATTTGATGAAATTAAATTAATTTAATTGGAAGAATTCAATTAGTAAGTTTAAATATTTGAATTTAAACTATAGGAAATTGAGTTTAATTAATTAATTTAATGATAATTGATCAATTAAAGCTATTTTAATTAAATAAAATTAATTATTTAATTAATTTTGAGAATTGGATTTGATGATTTGGGAAATGAATTTAGAAGAAAATAGATGATTAATTAATGATTAAAAAACCATTAATTAATAGATGAAAATTAGTGTTTTTAATGTAAAGTCGCAAGCCTGTCCATTTTAGGGTGTCTACACTAAGTATGTCCAGAATCCTGGACCAGACTTCATTAGCAAAAGGAAAGTGAATAAACAGGTGGGCAATACTTTCCTCCTCCTATTTGCACATAACACACTAGTTGACAAGTTGAAACCCACACCTTTTGAGATTGTCAATGCTCAGGATTTTACCATGAAGTGTCGTCCAATAGAAAATTTTTACCTTTAGGTGGAGTTGGCCATTCCAAACAGTCTTCCAACACTTTGAATTGTTCACAGTTCTAACAATGTAGTTATAAGAAGACTTCACCAAGAAGGAGCCAAATTGGCATTTGTCTAGAACAACCTGTCTTCACGAGGGAACATAGGGATACAAATATTATCCAATAAATATTGTAGAGCACCAACCCAACGTCCAAGATGCGGGGGACCACCCTACAACGTTTTCCACCTCCTTGAGGGTGTTATATAATCCTTGGCATATTCAAAATGATCCTCATTAGGTGGCAAAAGGGGCATATGGCTAGAGGTTTTTCATCACACCAGGTGTCCTCCCAGAACCTGATTTTGTTCCCATTACCAACCTACCATTTGATCCCTTCTCTCAGTAGTCCCCTGCATTTAACAATATTATTCCATATTTTGGATCCTGCAGGGAGGTCGTGGTCATAAAATAATTAAAAGAAGGATGAGTTTCTAAAGTATTTAGCCTTCATGATTTTGCACCAATCCATCAAATGTTTAGAGAGAATCCATCCAAGCTTGGTTAAGAGTGCTTTATTGAGGTTATTAATCCTTGTAATACCTAGTCCCCCCAAGGCCTTGGGCAGGAAAATGATCTCCTTGTTAACCAAACTAAGTCTAGCCTTCTCCTCCAGACCAGTCCAAAGGAAGTTCCTTTGGATTCTCTCCAGTTTCTCATCCACCCCCTGAAAATATTAAAGATGGAAAGGAAGTAAACAAGGACCCCTTGGAGGGAATCCGCTAATAATTGAAGCTTACCTGCGTTGCTAAGGACTTTACCCTTCCATCCTACCAATTTATTCCGCATTCTTTGAAGAATTGTGTTCCAAAATTGTGTGCTCACCTCCTTAACTGTAAGAGGGAGACCAAGGTAGGTGTTAAGAAGCTCAACGGTTTGACAATCAAGAATGTGGACAATCTTCATCCGAAGATTTTGGTCAGTATTAAAGAAGTAGATCTTACTCTCATTATAATTTATGTGTTGTCTTGAAGTGCTCGCATAATCATCTATAAGTTTCCTCCACTCTCTTGCTTCAATAATAGAAGAGGCACCAAACAAGAACGTGTCATCCACAAACTGTCGTAGGACCTCAGAGGGCAAAGAGGATGTAGGTTAAATACTTTGAAGTTTTCCCTTCCGTGCTAGAGAGGTGAAATTCCTTCCGAGGACTTCAACAACCATGATGAAAAGGTATAGCGATAGAGGGTCCCCTTGTCTTAAACCCTTCTTAGCAGTAAAGTACCCCTAGGGAGAATCATTCACCATAACATATTAATGAACACTTTCCATTGCCTCCCTAATAATTCTTATAAACCTCCCCTGAAACCCTAGCTTCGACAGAACCGCATACAAAAAGCTCTAATTAACTTTGTCACAAGCCTTAGAAATGTCCAGCTTAAGAGCCATACCAGGATTTTTACATATGTCCATCGAGTGGATAACCTCATGTGTGGTAATCGCAACATCCAAGATCTGTCTACCCGACACAAATCCTTTTTGGGAGGGGCTTATGATTTTGTCCAGGAGGGGCTTAATCCTATTGACAATGACCTTCGAGAAGATCTTATAGACAATATTACATAAGCTTATAGGACAGAAGTCTGATATAAGTTTGGGGTCTGGGATCTTAGGGACAAACACAATATAAGTATTATTTAACTTTTTGAGGAGCTTACCCCTCCTAATGAAGTCCTTTGTGACTCTGGTCAGATCATATTTAACCAACTACAATAATTCCTGAAAGAAGGTAGGAGGAAACCCATCGGGCTCTGGGGCCTTGTAGGCTCCCATAGCAAACACCGCCTTTTTAACTTCTTCCTCTGTAACCCTGCATGGTTAATGTCAGGGACAAAGTTAGTTTATAATTACAACTTGGGTTAGGGTTAGTATTAGGGACATAACAAAATTAGGGTTATAATCAAGGTTATGGTTAGGTTAAAAATGAGGGTTAAACAATTATGGTTAAGGGTAGGATCAATGTTGTAGTTGGGTGTAGGGCTCAATTAGAGTTAAGGTTCAATATGGGTTAAGATTTAATTAGGATTTTGGTATAATTAAGACTGTAGGTTTTAAGATATGGTTAAATTAGTATTATGGTTAGAGCTCTATTTGGATTGTAGTTATGGTCAGGTTAGGGTTACGATTAGTTGACAATAAGGGATAGGATTTAATAAGGATTCAATTGAGGGGTTAGATTTAGTCTTCTAAGCACTAACCCAACTCTTGACACTAATCCTAACCAGAACCCTAAACCTAATTGTAACCTTTATCTGAACCCTAACATAAATATGATCCTGACTTTGACCCTAACCCTAACCCTCCTATATATCTAACCCTAATCTTAACCCTAACTATATCCCTAACTAAGCCTATGATCCTAACCCTAAACATAAACCTAAGCCTAATCATATCTCTTAACTCTAATCC
Organism: Thuja plicata; assembly: GCA_018584345.1. NCBI lineage: Eukaryota > Viridiplantae > Streptophyta > Pinopsida > Cupressales > Cupressaceae > Thuja > Thuja plicata. The sequence continues at coordinate 1,076,467 of MU223135.1, read as the reverse complement.
TAACTATATCTCTAACCCTAACCCTAACCCTAACCCTAACCCTAACCTTAAGCATAACTCTATCTATAATGTAAATCCTAACCTTAGCCATAATGCTAACGGTAACCTTAATCTTAAATGTAAACGTGACCCACCCTAACCTTAACCCTCACCCCATTCCTAAGTCTAACACTACTCAACAGCCTAATCGTGACCTCAATCCTTACATAAATTTGTATTATTTCTTAAATTATAATATATTTAATATTATAAGTGTTATTTATATATAATGAAAAAATAGTATTACATGTTGCAGACAATTGCTACTAGCTTATATATATTTTATTACATATAAAATTCGCCAAGAGATATCTTTATTTAGACAACATTAAGATAAAGAATTGATTAAAAATATGTATCTCTCAAAATTTTATATATAATAAAATATATATAAGCTAGTATACCTACAATATTATTTATTCGAGATAAATTAATCCATGACAATGATTATACCATTTAATATTACCAAATAAAATGCTGCAGGGTTCAACTATACATACGCCTCCCTTTTGATAATGAATTTCCCCTATAAAATAAAATAAATGAATGAATGAATGATTTTACTGAACTCCCATTTGTCACACACCATACTCCCAGCCCCTCCTACATAACTCTTGGACGCACTCTTGTTCTCTTCTCGTGTCAACCTCTACTGCTCACGTCTCGAGGGCAAAATATGTATTTCAGTCTACTTGAAATCATACTTTTATGGGGGGGTAACGGCTCCATTTTCCTCTGCATGCCATTTTTTCCTCCTGCCAAAGAAGGAATGACATGCCTTCTTAATAGCGCGGAAGCCCTTCTTTTGATTTGGGCCTCTCCTCCACACCAGACCGTTCTTCTTTAATGGAGGTTGTCTCCTCCATTAATGCCTTCCTTCCTTGCTGGTCGTCGGCTCCAACAGCCATTTTTTATTATTTATGACATGATTACCAGGTAAGATGTCTTTTAAGGGGGATGCGGTAGTATTAAAGATTGCAGTTGCTTTCAACAAATTGAGGTTAGGTTGAGTTTATATGGTTATTGTTCTTAGAATATTTCATAGTTCAATCTAATTTGATTTAGTGTTTTTATTAGATTAGTATTTTTGTATTGAAGTTATGAATTGAAAGAGGGTTTTGAAGGATTCTAAAATTTTGTATAACAAGAAAGAGAAAGAATAATATGAGACTTAAAACTTATAAAGATATAACCTTTAAATTCAGAAAGACCCACTGAGAAACAAACAACAAACTCACAACAAAAAGATAGCCAAAAACAACAATTATAGAAGTTTGAATCCAAACCTCACCAATGAACTTTGAAGTGAAGACACAACCAAAAGACTCATAATGTTATGATCACTAGGAATTGATATGATCTTAGTTTTAATTCTCTTTTCACTTTCTTAAAAACATTTTATCATCTTGAAGAGATTCCATTCTTAGACATACAATTTCTAGAGCTTTTGCAATACTAAGATTTAGGATAGTCTTAGTGTTAATTCTCTTTTCACTTTTTATCTGACACATTTTATCATGTTGAGAGATAATCCATTTTTAGACATATACTTTCCTTGATAAAACTGAAACACTAAGGGCCTGTTTGGTTGGCGGAATTTGTCCATGCTGGAATTGCCAATTCTAGAATTGAATCCATTCTAGGTTTGTGCTATTCTCAAAATGAATTCTAGAATATGGCTGTCCTGTTTGGTTCACCTGGAAGATGACTGAGAAGATGCAAATTCTGTGTTTGGTTCCACACAACAAGAATTGGAATTGGAATTTTGTTTTTGTACACATACACATATATACACACACATATACACACATACACATATATACACACATATGTGTATACACACACACACATGTGTATATATACACACATATACACACGTGTGTATATATACATGCACACACATGTGTATATATACACACATGTGTGTGTATATATACACATGTACACACACACATATATATATATATACACATACATACATGTGTATATATACACATGTATACACATACATACATGTGTATATATACACATGTATACACATACATACATGTGTATATATATACACACATACACATGTGTGTATACACACATATACACATATATACACATACACACATATACACACATGTGTATATACACACATATGTGTATATAGATATGAGTATGTATATACACATGTGTGTATATATACATACA
>MU223135.1:1042996-1066246 GCA_018584345.1 Thuja plicata | reverse complement strand
CTCTTTAAATCTGCCCCTCCCCCCCCCCTCCTGCGCCAAAAACAAAATCTCCACCCTCAAAACTTTCTAGAAAATACTACTAACCGCTTAAAGAAGTAGTCCCCCCAAAAATGTAAATGCACACCACTTTTCCTCCGCTGCGTTATTCAGACCACTCTGATTTTTTTTTGCTAAATATAGAGTCAAACTGTAAAGAGGAATGTAACGCAGAAATTAAAAGAGGCATAAAATTCTGATGGGCTCCCTCCATGTGGATGCCCTTGCATCATTTTATAACTAACAATTCTGAAGATAAGTTAATTTTAAGGGGTAAAAGGTTTAATCTTTCTACTCTAAAGATCCTTTATTGTCTTCCATTGTTTTTTACTTCATTTCATCTCTATAATGCAACTGGATCTTAAACATCTCAAAAATACCTGTGTATCGTATCCCTGTGGTAGTTGACTAATAAAATTGTGGGCATTAGCAACCACTGCAGCAGTGGTGATTTCATCCATGGTGGCATTCTCTTTCCCAAACAATATATTCTCTCGAATAGAGGTAGCAAACAGGGTTGGCTCTTGACTGACCAGACCAATTTGACTGCGCAGCCATTTCAGTTGCAAGTCTTGAATGTTCATTCTGTCGAGAAGAATCTCTCCAGCAGTTGGATCATAAAAACGCTCTAATAACAAAAGTGCTGTAGATTTTCCTGATCCGCTTGCTCCAACCAGAGCCATAGTTTGTCCAGCAGGAACAATTAATGAGAAATTTCTAAATATCTGAGTGTCTGGTCGAGAAGGATACGTGAATTGTACATTTGTGAATTGAATCTCGCCATAGACCTTTTCCAATACATTCCCCGCTTCCTCTGTTTGATCGACCTCTGGTACTGTATCGATCATTTCAGAGATGTGAAATGCAGCAACGGCTGCTTCTGAAAAGTACTTCAGATTGGGAAGTGCCATTGACAAAGCCCTGTAGACCAAATCAACAATTTCAAAACAAGAAAAAAAAAATACTCAGCACAAAATGTTTTGACAAAAAATAGCTACATACGTTCCACCATGACTTATAAGCATGCCCATTGCAAAGATTCTTCCTGGTGATGCAGCATGAGATATGACCAAGTCGCTCCCACGCCATGCAATAAAAGCCCATATAATAAAAGTAAATCCATTGCTTCCAATAGTTAATCCTTTTGCTAGACCTTGCTTAAGACCTTGCTTTACAATTGTATCGAGTATAGATGAATATTTGTTGATTAGACTTTGCTCTCCCACGAATGAATACACAGTCCTGATGGAGGAAAGTGCCTGCTCTACAATTGTAGAGGCCCTCTTATTTTGTGCATGTGTATCCCTGGCCAGCCTCATGAGAATCTTACCATAAATGAATCCCGGGGTGATCAATAGTGTGACCAATGGAAATGTCACTAAAGTCAGCTTCCATGACAAGTAAAAGCTCACAGCGTAGGAACCAATAAAGCTTGTTACATTTTTGATAAAAAAGGGAGCCTGAAAAGGAAATCGTTGTTGACATCAGCATTAGAGAAACAGGGTGCATCAGTATATCAAAATTTTAAATTTATGTGAATAAACAAGAAATGCTTGTAAAATCTGTGAACCTTTTCACTGAGGACGTCTTGGATGAGATGAGTGTCATTGGTAACAACATTAACCACCTCGGCGGTGTCTGTGCCTCTTGTGTCGAAAAATCGGGCATCTTGTCTCAACACAGCTCTTAAATATTTTAGTCTCAGTCGAGATGCCTGTCTTTCTCCACTCCTAATCCAGAAGAAAGCCTCTGAAAAGCAGCACAGACAATGCTCTTTCAGTGACCAACTCTAAATACTTCAATTCTATCAAACAACATTAAAGACTTCAATTCTATCAAATTATAGACAGAAACAGCACCTACGAATGCTGAAATCCATACTGCAGCAGCCACATACACAATATACATAACTCCCTGCATCAGCCACATCAAAGATGATTATAATCTAGCTACTAATGCTAAAAAGATAGAAGCGATCAAATTCTATATTGCTAAACATTTTACCATGTTCATTTTGGTGATATAATCACCATTTTTCTGAGATGGACCATATCCTAGAGTATTGGATAATCTTCCCCATATAATACATGTAGCAGGTACAGATAATCCGTCTGCAATGGAACCTAAAGTTCCCAATGCCATTGTCAACATATCAATATAATCTACATATTTGAAAACTTTCCAGATGGCCATTTTCGGAGTTGGTAAATCATCTGAACGGCCATTTCTGTTAAAAACATTTTTATCCATGACTATAACAAACAAACAATGCCAAATTCCTTTTAAATCAGGAATCATAGATAGGATATATAACAGCTATGACCAGGAGATCAGAATCCCTTTTAAATGCATTATCGACCTTGTTTTTTCACTTCCACACATAACAGCTATAACAGGATAGCTTCCTTGTTCAAACTGATTTAGAAAACAGAGCTATTTACTCATAAAAAACACAAAAATTGTAATGGAATAAGACTATGAAATTGAACAGAAGGAGAATCATTTAGCGGGAGACATAAAATAAAGAAGGAATTATAAAATCTTATTGCCTTGTCAATTTGAATAAGCTTACAGTTAATATATAATTTTCTTGCAACCAACTTTTACAGTAGCTGTCCCTTTATAGCAACTTTAAATCCCTCTTTGCTCACCAGACACCTCTCCCATTAGGGAATAAGAATCAACTATACAAAGAATATTTAAAGATGATCAGTATATTTGAAGTTGTTTAAGTTGGAATTAATGTAAGGTTAAGAAGGATTGAGCATCTACCTCACCTTTCTACCCCATGCCAGAATAACATTTTCGAAGGATTTCTGGATGAATTGTAAATGTTATTGCCCTTCATCAAACCTTGTGACTTTTAAAACCTTCAAAATTATTCAAGGTTCTCATGCCTTAGTGAATAAGACATATACCTTCAATTTTTTATTTATTTTCCTTTAAGTGGAATGCTAGATGGAGGTATAGCAGTGGAATGCTAGATGCAATGCTCTTTTTTTTCTTTCTTTCTTCATTTCCATCTGTCTATTGCCCATACTAATAATAGCCAAGTGGCTAGCTGCAGGGTTTCTACAAGTGTTTTGAGGCCACCTCATACTTAATCCTCTGCTCCCCAACATCGTACTAAGAAGAAAAGGCAACTATCGATGGTAACTTGTTATCAACATCAACATTTACACAGAATCTGGCAAACAACAAATGTTTCTTAGATCTAATCATAGGATTGATAGCAATGTGATGTCCAAAGAATTTAACTATTGATGTAAATCGGCTTTTCAGAAACAGGAATCGGGATCGACCGACTCCTCATAATCAGGAGGCAGGACAAACCGTTCCATCAGAATTAAGAAGCGTCAACGACTCCTCATAATCAGGCGGCAGGACAAACCGTTCCATCAGAATTAAGAAGCGTCAACTTGTATTTGCCAAATTTAAAAGGGATTTTAATTACTCAATCTTTTGAAGAGTAGCTTATTTTATGTAATTGCTTAAAATGGAAGTTTGCTTAAAGTGGATTTTAAAAAGCCCAATTAGGAGAAGGTCCTCTAGTGGGCAAACAGGGATTTAAAGTTGAAAAGGAAAGGGGATGCATTGAGTGTGCGTAAATTGGATCGTGACGTATGTAAAACCCTTTCTATCTGTAAATATAATACACTGCCATATATTTTCTTGCATGCTGGACACTCTGGATGGTTTATTTCCAACCTGGCCTGCTGCACTTTGTTTAAGAAAATGTAATTCACTTTATGTCTAGTTGAGGCTTAGCATCAGTTTGGTATCAGAGCAATTCGTTGCTATAGCTGTGACTGTTGTTTTGTGATCGGAGCTGTTGCTGTGATTGGAAAGAGAAGAAGGATTGATTGTTTGTATTTTGGTGATTGGCAAGAGAAGAGTTTGTTCCATTGTTTTCTCTTTGCCAATGAAGATCGGCCTTTTGTAAATCCAAGGCATCGTTTTCACCATAAAAATTTCGTTACCCCTTGTTCCCTGAAGACCACCTTCGTTGCTGTTGAATGTCCACCATTGTCAAAAAGAACCTCTGTGTCGTATCATGATAGATCATGCTGCTCGTTGAAGTGCTAAGAACAACGCAGGGAATAGAGTCGAATTTTTTTACAGAAGGTTGTAATAAAATTTTGTGGAACAAAGAATGAACATGGGTTGCGATTGCTTTGTGATACGCTGTGAGTTGTTTGTAGGAGGAAAATCGGGTTTGGGGGATAATTCCAGTTGGGTCGAGTTGCAGAATGACAGATTGTAGTCTTAATTGAATGTGCCTGAATACGAAGTTCATGAATTATGTTAATTTGTTGTTACAAATTTAATGTAGCTAGTATGACTGACACTTTAATGGGCAGTGGATCCAAAATGCAGAATTGTATCATGATATGAAAATGAGGGTAATTAAGATAGAAGAAAGAATAGGAAGAAAGAGAGAAGTAAAAAAAACTAAAACTAAGTTGCCGGTTCGAAATTAATTCAATTTTTTTATAATTTGGGTTCGGATTTGTTTTGGGTTCATCAAGAGAGAGAGAGTGTTCATACACTACTATGCTAATATTAAAGCAACATAGCAATACAATATAATATAATATCTAATATATTATTTAATTTCAATTTGATATTTATAAATATAATATAGATATATTTTAATTATATATTAGTATTACCTACTAATTATTTAATTCAAATTTACTATATTTGTATTTAATTTCAATCATTGTTTTATTATTTACTTATTTAAAACAAAGAGATTATACTTTTTCATAAGGACAAGGTATAAATCCAATGGATAAACGTTTGATTTATTACAAAATATTTAATATTTTTTAGACCGAGAGGCATTGGTTTACAATCGCAGCTGGATCCCTTATGGGCCTTCTTAGATCTCGGTGTTAAGGAAAAATCTGAGCCGTCCACTTAATTTGATGCCCCTGTGGAAAATGTTCTCCATTCAGCGCGCCATCGTGGACAATGTTGTGTGTTCTTCTCGCCAACATGGACAATGTTCTACACTCCTCTGTGGACTACATCACACCGTCACTTTGAGACGTGGCGGAGCTGAACCAGTTTATGGAGATGGACATAAAACTGACAATCTAGGATTGAAGATGAAATTGCAGGCATCTATTAAAAACACGACTTCAAAAATTCCATTTTGTGGTGGTGAGTGTCTATCGGGAACCTGGTGTAAGTTCCCATTCCAAACTCCATGATGTGAAGGTAAAGGAAATCGAAAATTCCACTACGCAGTAACTTTATAGAAAATTGCTGAAAGTTTGTTCGGGTTCCTGCGTTGAAAACAAAAGTCTCTCAAATTCGCTCAAAATTCCACCCGGGTCCCTCTGTAAGAATTTTCGGCTCTACAACAGACTTTTGGGCGAATGTGACAAGGACCGTAATTTTGGACGAACCGACTCAGGAATTCCCAGGTTCAGGAGCGAATGTGATAACTCGGTAAAAAAATATCAGCAAAGGCAGTTACAAAAACTGGAGAATGAGTTGAAGGAGTTATGGTGGATGATAGAAGAATATGAGACATCAAGTAAAGTGTAGCAAAGGTCTTCAACAATTATGAAGAGGTGAAAAAGAATGGTGAGGATAAATATTCATTTTGTGAGCAAAAGCTATTTTCAGAGAGGAAAGCCATAGTGTTAAGAATTAGTCAAGGAATATATAACTCTAAGGTAGATTAAATCTCTTCAAGAATTGGTAGAAGTATTAGTGAATAAAAGTCCAAGGAGTTTCAAAGAGAAAGATAAATAAATGGAATAAAGATGAAGAGATAGATGAATTGGATGAATTGTTGTATTGTGTCACTCCAAAGAATGGGAAGGTATTCAAGATTATAGTGCAAAAGAAGAAGAGTTTGAAGACAACAATGAGTCTATCACAAGAGGAGGCCCAAAATGTTGTAATAGTGGAAGTAGTCCACATCAGAGAAGAAGATGTAGATATGCAAATTTCCAAGGGTCCTATATGTGATGAACCCTATTTGTTTTAGTGAAAAGAACCAACCAAAAGCAGCTAGAGGAGGCCAAAAACTAGAAAAATGCAAACAACTAGAGGAATATGTAGAGAATCTCATGATCAATGAAACAAGAGAATAAATGGACCGTCTCTTTTTTTTTAATAAGAAATCAGGTTATTGATGAAGTAATCATAGACAAGTTTGTTTAAGTTCGTTTATGGTATTGAGGAAGATAAGATGAGTTATTTTGTTGACACCATCATCTAAAGGTATGAATTGAAAAATTACTGACAAAGACAAATCGAGAAGCAAGTATAAAATAGATCAATGTAGAGGATGTGTAAACTTATATAAGAATTTTTATTTTCAATGGTTTATGTGCATGTGCAATAGAAGGATGTGTGAGTGATGTAAAGAATTATGCCAATTTTCAATAGAAGAGGATGACTAAGCCTTCAATAGATGGGATTATAGAATGAGAACCAAATGGAAAAGGAGAAGGATCTCTATATCAACAACGGTTTGGAAGAAAAAGAAGAAGAAATACGGTGATTAGCAAAATTATTTGTTTTGTTGGAAAGGAACATCACGACTTAGTTTTTCAAGTCAAAAAGACGATTCTACCATTTAGCCCAAACTCTACTTGGATGTTTGATGGAGTAGCATCTTAAAATGGTAACCATCTTGCATTACACAAAAATGTAATAGTTGAATTCTTAAATTTCTTAGTTGCTAGCTTTCTTGAAGTTTGTTTTATATAAATTAGCTTTGAACTAAGAGCTTCAAATTTCTAAAAAGGAAAGAATAATGTGAACTCCTTAGAAATAGCATAAGGGACCAATTGATTCCTCATAATTGTAGAAAAATTGATTCCATTATAATTTGGAAGCATATAAAATTGTGGTTGCTAGATTTGGAATGGTTTTTAATGACTTATTTTTTTGAGGAATAGTGTAACATTATTGCAAGAAATGAAAAGTTAGAGAGTCCAGTCAAGAGAGGTGTCTTATGAGGGAAACATGGATTTAAAGTTGAATATGAGAGGGGATGAAGAGGAGATGGATTCACTATGCAATAGTTGAATCATGAATCATGTAAAACCCTTTCTATCAATAAATGTAATTTATTGTCATATATTTTACTACATGTTGGATATCATGGATGGTTTCTCTCCTCCATGACTTGTGCTTTATTTAAGAATGTGTAATACTTTTTTTTTTAGGCTCTACATCAACTACACTTGTCACCACCTCTTCTTCCTAGTATTTTAATTGTAAACAAAGAAACTTCACCGAAATGGAAAGTCAATTAAAGCACTCCATTATTGCACCAAAATCTAGTCTCCACTTTTGAAGGAAGAACCCCAATCTCACAATGAACCAAAGTTCACTTGTGTAGTGTCATAAATTGTATCCCTATACAATTTCACACTCATTTGGGGCTCACTTTGATGGTTTTCACTCATGCTCCTGTAATATGACTAATTGTGCTAATTCCATGGCCAAATCTGGAAGCCCAACACAAGCTTGAGCACACAAATCAAATTTCATGCCAAAATAGGACTATGGTGCTAGGCACTAGTGTCCTCATGGACTATGGTACTAGGCACTAGTGTTCAACCAATTTGAACCTCTAACAATCAAAAGTTTGATGGGCGGAAAAGTGCTAATGATGTCAGCCTTCTTCAAAATTATCAACATGTTTCGTGAGGTTGAGTATAAATACAAGCCTCACCCCCTCATTTGAACATCTCTCATCAAGTAATTCAATTGCAATCCAAATCAATAATTGAGAAAAGAAATCAGGCATTTTCAAGGGAGTAAAGGAGAGGTCAAGCATTCAAGTTGGCATCTATGATCAAGTTTATGTATTTCCTACATGTGTGAAGACATGCATAAAATCCTACCTAGCAACATCAACCTTTCATAAAGCTTCAAGGAAAGAAGATAATAACAAGTACACACACTCTCTCTCTAATCATCATTGTTGTAGGGGAGATTAATTCCTACTCAGGGTTTGACTTACGCAAGCCCTTTTATAACGCAACACATTTTCTTTCATTTTAGTGTGTAGATTCTAGATCCAGTAAAAAAAGATTGTAGATTTGTGAAGAGCGGATTGAGACAAACAAATCCAAAGTTTGAGGAGGCAAAAACCTTGGTTCTTGTCAATACGTTCCAGTGACCGACACTTTTTCGCTAAAATTTTAGGAGAATGATCTGTAGGGCATCTTAATTGAGAATCCGTATCAGACACTTCAAATCGGTGTCACCTATTTACATAAAATGACATTTTCAGGTTCAATTTGCAAACACATATTCCTTTTTTGAATCCTATTTTCAAATCTGTCTTCATAATTTATATATTTTTTCTATAGCTTACTATTTATGCTTATTTTAGTTAGTTCTTTAGCATTCTTCCTAGTTCTTGCAATAATCATAATCTATCAAATCAAACCCTCAAAAAGGGACAATCAGCCACATGTGTCTAGCTCTCCTAAGGGATTGAAGTTGGGCCTAACTAGTTGTCCCCTAGTGAAATTTGATGGGATTGGGAATGATTCCTAGTTTGCATGTTTAGACTAGCAACAAGCCATTTTCCCACCATTTATTTTTGGTAAAGGCAATGTAGCTTGCATAATTTATGATTTGGATGTTTAGATCTAAGTTTAATTGTATATATTTTTTAGATTTATAGATATATTAATTGCTGAAATCCATCATTTCTATAACTCATTTTGCTTGATTAAGTGGTTAATTGACCATTTAATTACTATATTACATTGCCTAATCACTTGTTTCATTGTTATCATTGCAGATCATTTGCTAGTTGCTTGCATTTTATTTCACAACTATATAAAAGGTATTGAAAGCATAAACAAATTCCTTTCCCCCTGTCTCTATCCTTCTTTGTTTGTTTCCTAGGAGCAATTGTGTGTTGATTGGAGCTTGTGCTTGTGTATGAGTTTAATGACTCGTTGTTCTGAAACCAATTATATCCCTATGAGAAGAAGTTATTGACTCATGGCTTCATGTGGTTTAAATACTAAAGGTGTTGAGCTCGAGTTGGTTGTTGACTTATTCCCATCAAGGAGCTTGGGTGAATCTTCATATGTTAATCCAACACCTACCATGCTTACTCATTATTGAGAATCCTTCTCTCTATGCTTCTCATGATGAGGATGACTTCGATACAAGTGTTTAATGAACAACTGAGGAAAATTGACAAGCAATTGGAAGATCTTCACCAATTTGTGAGTCAAGAGCACTTGGTCAGAGAGGAAATCCCCTTGATTGAAGGTTTAAGGAAGTTGACTCAAAATGATGACCATGATGTCAATGTTCCATGTGGTATAGCTCATACAGTGGATCAAAACACTATGAAAATGGATACTTGTGTTGAAGTGCTTGGACATTCCATTCCTCTAATGCAAGTTAAGATATCCATGTCTACACCTATATCTATAACTAATGTGTCTACATACACATCTTCCATGTCATGGCTACCACTGCACAAAATGATAATATTACCCATGTTTTTGATTAAGGTAACAACACGTTTTGAAGGGGCCTCAAAACCCTATAAAATAGGGAACTTAAGATAGAACAATAAAAGTTTTGTAACACAACAAGCCAGCCTGATCAAAAGGCCTAAGAGAAACATACTAACCAAAGCCTAAGAAGAAACACTTCCCAGCCGCTACAAAAAATAAATCATTAGAAATCAACAACAAAAAGAGAAAGAGCTATCCTTTTGTCCCTTTCTTATGGGACCAAAGGGTCATGTCAAAAGAAGAAGAGGATTTATGAAAAAAAATTCCTTTAACAATGACCCAACCATCTTCAACTCTAGCAGCCTGATCCTGCCAGCACAAAGAAACCAAAGTTGGTAGTGAGGGAAATCTTATTAATCAATATGATTATCTTCCACCTTCAACCAATCTCCCTTTTGTTTCTTGACCATCTCCTCCATTGATCTACCACAATATTCTACCTACTAGATGGTGTGAATGATAATGGGAATACATTCATATACCTCCTAATAAAAATCTACAAAACTTTACCAATCCTATGTCTTCCCATTCTACCAATTTTGTTGAGCATAATGATGAGTGTATAGCTATTGGTGATATATCTAATGAAGCCAACAATGTTGTGAAGTTGATTGGGAAACCTAAGCCTATAAGGGAACCTAACATTACCCTTTACCTCAAGTGATACCATAAAAGCACCTGATGGTCTATTATACATTACTGCAAAATTCAAAGTCAAACTCTCACGTGGAGTGCTTATTGATCCAGTTGGTATGGTAAATGTTATCTTGGAAGAACATCTCTACACACAACAATTTCATCAAGACACATTTGAACAATCTGAAGTTTTGAGTAAGGTGCATGATGGTTTCACTTGTCCTACCGTAGGTTCCATCACCTTTCTCGTAGAAGTTGGCTCTAAGTGCTTAGATATTACCTTTACCATTATCTCTACCTTGGACCAATTTTGTGTAACATTGGGCCACCCTTGGCTCAAATCCATGAAAGTAGTTACTTCTACTATTCATAAGTGTTTGAAGTTATAACTATAAAATGTAGTCTGTTTTGGCCCTTAGCTAATCGTGGAAACTTTACCCTTGATTACTTTTGGCCTTAGAAACCTCAACCTCTTAAACCTCATGAGAATATACCATTCTTTTCCTGTTAGAAGTTTAAAGCCATATAATCTCTTACTTGTCAGTAGGTAATCCTTTGGGGCCTTCTTCGACCTCTCTTCCTAAGGGTCCTTCGTCGACTATAAATATGGAAGTAGCTCATCCTACTCTACATGTTAGATCAAGACTCCTTCCTACACCTGACATTCCTCTTATATATGCTCTTGTTCCACCTCCCAAATCTTATGAAGTATAGAGAGAAAAATGTCCAAGATCCACTATCTTTCAACCTTTGGTGGTTCCTTTCATTCTTAGAGCAAAGGAAGAAAAGGAACCAATGTTGAGTGATCCCTAATCTTCTTCTCAAGCTTCAAGTTGTAACCAAGGAAATTGTAATGTGAGAGAACATCGATGAAGATGTCGTGCTAGGGCTCGTGAGCTTGCTTCTAAAACTGATTCTTCTTCTAAGTAGTCGAATGATTTGATCATTTTTTCCTAGCGTTAACAAAATCCTAAAGAGGAGCTTTACCTGGATCAACCTTGCCAAAGGTTGAAGTTTTTAAAGCCTAATGATTCTTATTCTTCTTCTCTTCACATTAGATATCCTATACTAATTAATTTGGATAATGATGTTGATGATAACAATGAGAATACCGATGATCCTAATTACATGTATGAATTTGGTATAATTAATCATGAATTGTTTTTAATGTTTTAAAAATATTTTACTTTAGGTCTTGGTGACAAACATAGTGATATATCATTAACTAGAGATAATTTTATCTACTATACTTTTTGTGGCTCCTTTAGCATTTTGTCCACCATGTCCAAATGATGTTGAACAAGATTGGGAGGTAGATGATTTGCTAGACTAGCTCAATCATGTAGTAGATTCTTTTGTGTGTTTTCTTGCGTGTATTTTAATCTTCTCGTAATGTGATGCTTTGTGTGTCTTTGTGTTTGTTAAGCTCTCTTTGGATGACTCTTGTTTTTTTTTTTACAAGGCAACAAAGAGACCGACCTTTTTGTAATATTCCTCTATTTGTTTCATCATTCTTCTATATTTTGTATATTTGTTATATTATAAATGTGTTTTTGCTGTAAATATGTTCTTGTGTTGTCTACTTGGAGACGATGCAAAGTATTGAGATCTTTTTGGTTTCTTCCACATGTTGACCCAAAAAGACTTTTGTTCATCTTATGTACTCTTCTTTAATTGTGCTTCTAGTTCCACTTGGGGGATGGGGTTAACTCATAACAACCATACTTGATATACATGACTTATCTAATGCACATACTGACCCCAAATAATGGATTCCTTATGTGCTCTTTCATGTCTTATGACCATCACCTTTGATTTGCCTATATTTGGGGGCATGCCATTGTTGTGACATGCTTGCCTTTGGACATATGTATGCTACCTTGTATCAATTGCTCCTGGTAAGGCTTAAACAATCTCTTTAACATGTGGACATACACTCCATTATACGTTACACTTTCTGCACATACTACAAGTTGGGTTTGTACATTTTGACCATATGTCATTGTGCTTAGTGCTACTGAAGCACCCATTTTGCAGTCTCATATCAAATTTTTGCTCAATGCACATTACAACTCCTATTTTACAATCACATTTTTATATTACTTAACAAATATAGGCTTTGTTTTGTAATCTATGTTTGGTGCCAGCTGCAACACCCATTTTTGCAGTCACTTTTCAAATTGTCTAACAAACTAAGGCTTTTCTTTTTAATCTTTTGCAAGATTCAAGTAGTATAAACACACCTTGATAGACATATTTGACTCTTCCTTCTGTAACACGACTCCTAGTAAGCAACCCTTACCAGACTTAAAATTCACACCTCTTCTCTTATATGGCTCCTAGTAAGCAACCCTTACTAGATCTAGATGCCATATCCTTCTTTGTTATTGCTTGCTCAATATGTGTGTAACCTAAGTTGATCATGTTGCTCCTTCTATCTTGATATTTTAGACCAGTAAGATCCTAAGTCCCAGGGGCTTGGTGTTGTCTTATCTCTTTAATGTGTTGATGAAAGTCTTTTGATGCTATCTTATACATTACCAAGAGTATGAGTGTAAGATCATACTCACGCAAAGGTTGGGGCTATTGTTTTAAATTGTGTCCCTATGTAGTTTCACACCTATTTTGGGTTCACTTTGGTGGGTTTCTCTCATGTCTTTGTAAGATGGTTGATTATGCTCCTTCCATGGCCAAATCTGGAATCCTAATGTAATCCTCTATACACAAAAAAAATTTCATGCCACAATAGCAGGACTATAGCACTAGGTGCCGGTGTCCTCATGGACTATAGTGCTAGCCACCATTTTCCTCATGGACTCTGGTGCTAGGCACTATTGTCCGATCATTTTGGGCCCAAATTTGAACCTCTAATGGCTAAAAGTTTGTTGAGAAAGGAAGTGCTCTTGATGTCAGCCTTATTCAAAATTATCAACAAGTTTTGTGAGGTTGAGTGTAAATACAAGCCTTACCCACTCATTTGAGCGTTTCTCATCAAGCGATTCAATTCCTACTCACATCAAGGAATGGAGCAAAGAAATCAAGAATCTTCAAGGTAGTGAAGGAGAGGTCAAACATTTGAGTATTCAAGTTGGAATTCATGATCAATTTTATGTGTTTCCTCCATGAGTGAAGACATGCATAAACTCCTACCTAGCAACGTTAATGTTTCATGAAGTTGCAAGGCAAGGAGATCAAAACAAAGCTATAATTTTTCAATTCAACAGTTCCTTAAGATTTTCAATTTGTCCCTAATCAAAGACACACTCTCTGTCTAATCATTATTGTTGTAGGGGAGGTTAATTCCTACTTGGGGTTTGACTTTGGAAAGCCCCTATACAACCCAACACATTTTTATCTATTTTTGTGTGTAAGAAAGGATTACAGATCTGTGAAGACAAGACTAAGACAAATAGATCCATACTTTGAAGATGCAACAAACCTTGGTCATTGTCAATTCTTGAGTGACTGAAACTTTTTGTTGGAATTTTAGAAGACTGATCTATAGGACACCCTAATGTGGAATCTACTCACAAAATTTGCATCAAACACCTTAAGGTCAATGGTGCCTATTGACATAGATTGGAATTTTTGGGCTCAAATTGCATATGCAAGTTCCTTTTTGAATCCTATTCTCAGATCTAATATCAAAATTCACATATGTGTTTTGTAGCTTACTGTTTATGCTAATTTTGATCAATCCTCTAGCATTCTTCCTAGCTCTTGCAATAATCATAATTTCTCATATCAAAGCCTCAAAAAGGGATAATCAAACACATGTGCCCAACTCTCCTAAGGTGCTAAAGTTGGGCCTAATTGGTTCTCCCCTAATGAATATGATGGGATTAGGAATGATTTCTATTTTTCATGTTTAGACTATTCACAACCCATTTTCTCATAATTTCAACTTGAAATAATTCTCACACAATCAAATATTAAATTAAAAAAAAAAACTGGAAATAATCCATTATACAAGATTGAGATCTCCATTTCACAAATCAATTATTGTTTCCTTAGGCCACATTTTGTAACTATATCAATGTTAGGCTCAATGCCTAAAAAAAATCTAACAAGGGAAGCCTATAGGAAAATGTTTCCACAACAAAATAAGGGAATTCGAATTGAACACGATTGTTAAGCACATTTTTTTTAAGGATGCTTGATAGAACAGGGTTGGAGAAGAACTTATCACTAGTCACATTTATCTAGGATCTTATACTCACACCATTTCCCAAAAGCTACAACCTTTCATGATTAAACTACTCTTTAATAATGAAAGACATTATAAGAGTGCACTCAACAAGAATCTTCCCATCATTTTCCAAAATTTTAACTCTATGATATTGGTATCCCATTTAGGGAGTAAAGACATCATAATATCATGACATTTAAGCTCTCCTTAATTGTTAACAAGGTGCTAGATTAAGTACAATAAGAGAGAGGACTTTATAACTCCACCACTATACAAGGTGAATCAGAGAACCCAATAGTAGCTCCAAATGAAATGACATCCACACATGGAGGAATATTGTGTACTTGTTCAACTTCAATGAACCTTTTGACTCTACCACCCACATTCTTGCATAACTCATGAAGTTGGAAGGAAGAAGAAAAGCCTTTCACACCCCCTACTTCATGTTATAGACAACACATACTATCCCAACAAGTAAAATAAGAAATTCAATAGTTATTAAAGGGCTTAGAGACTAGACAATCTTGTGCAAATCATTTAGCTTCTAACCAAATATCCAAAATGTTGGAAATATGTTGAGTCAAGGTGACTGAGGGGGGGGGGGGGGGGGGGGGGGGGAAAANCGTGGGGGTGAAACAGGAACCAATAAAACTTAATCCTTTTTAATCCTTTATTAGATTATCTAATCTAATTGCATGCATGAAATGAAAAGAAATAAAACATCCACAATATTTGACACAATATTTGGTTACCCAGAAACCTTCTGAATAGAAAGTAAAATTGGGGTGGGGATGGTACCCACAAGATTTATTACTGCAGTATAAATTTAGCCTGTTAAAGCTTACAATTGACCACTTCTGATGGCATGCCCTGTTAGGAGAAATAAGGACTGTTAGGTCCAACTTCAGAAAGGATTTAGCACAATACAATCAAGTAATGCAACTCTGTTAGGAGATTTGTAAAGGACTGTTAGGTCCACCTTGTTAGAGGATTTTTCTGATGCACCTGTTAGGATGAACCAGTAGATGATCTTCAATGCAACTCTGAATTGCTGAATAATATCCAATGACATAAAAAGTAATCACCTGAGGCTCTGTTGTTCCTTATACTACTGTAGCCTCTTAAACAATCTGCCACTTCATATTCACATACACACTTCTACACCTGTTTTTGGATAAACATAATACTTTATATTTATACCTTATCCAAATCAAATGCAACTATAAGTTGACTTCCATAAGATAAATTAATATCAAACAATATAAGCTAAGTCGGCCCAAAACTGTTACTCGGGTCCAGTAGTCCACTCGGGCAATATACTGGCACTCGGGCATTATGTTGTCACTCGGGAAACATACTAAACTCGTGCACTCGGGTTACTCTATGTACTCGGGCTACATTGATCACTTGGGTAATATTGATTACCACTATCTCCTCGGTCGACACTGCCACTACTCGGGTTGCACTGCTGGCTCGGTCAACTCTATGATGACTAAGTGTTTTGGCACTAATTGACAACATGTCTTGTCATAAGGTCATCAATCTCCCCCTTTCGCATTAGTGACCAAAAATACTTATCATGATTAAAAACTGCTCAAAATTCTGAGTCAAAACTCCCCCTTACCATATGCTTAGGTACTTACTCGGGTTTTGATAATAGCTCTGTGACTCGGTTACAACTGACTCTGTTTTTTATTTTTCAAAAAAATATTTTTGTAACACTTATATATATATCTCTGCTCTACTTCTCTTATGTACATGTATTTCCTTATATATATCTTTCCTATATACATTTCCCCCTTGTTTTTGACACAAATGCCAAAATATATATCTATATGGTAATACAAAAATAGGATAGGAAATCACTATGTACCTTTAAAATCTGAGACAAAGTATTGTCCCAATTATCCTGCAACACCTTCAGGATGTGCAACTCTATATGTATCTCAGCTGATAGCTCCATCATAACCTCAGCAACTGAAAAGTTGTTGTCATGAATAAGAGTCTTGGCATGAGCTATACGCTTCTGCATTACATCCATGTGTGGGAGGAGTTGGCTCTGCATAGCTGTAAGAGATTTTCTTGTCCTTGCTTCTTCCCTTAGTAATTCAGCCTACATGTCTGTCAGATACTTAATTTTCACAAAGTGTGCTGAACTCGAACTCAGTTAAGTGCCAACTGATTTGCACTTTCCTTCAAATATGTATCTAACTTTGTCTTGATTTCCATGGTGAAGTTTTAAGTATCACTTAACTTTACAAAGAATGAAGCAACATTATTTATAGTAGTTTCTAGAGAGCTAATAAGAGAGTTTATCTTTACTTGATCAATTGCAATCTTTCTTGCAACATTCTCTAGAACTTTGTTCTCAAACTTCCTTTCTTCCTTCTGCAATAGTTTTTCTTGACCACTTAAATCTTTATTGAACTTGTGGACTATGTCTACAAGTTGATCCATAATAGAATCATTCTCATTTACTTCTACTTCTAGTGCATCTAGGAATATACCTTTTATGTCCTCCAGCACTCTATTTCTCTTCTTTTCTGCTCAGAGCTTTTGTTGTGTAGCTCTTTTCTTCCATAGCTCCCCTACTATATCCATTTGATCCACTGTCAAGTTGGATAGATCCCAATTTGGAATCACAATATCTTTCTCAAGATCAATATCATCAATATTTATTTCCTTTCCTTTACCACTGTCCTTAGGATTGGGTGAAGGAACAATCTTCTTACCTTTTCCACTATCATCCTTATCCTTTCCTTCCTCAATATTCAGTTGGAATAGGTCATTGAAATTTTCTGCACCAATTGTAGGGTTTGAATCAATTGTAGCATCAATTCTCACTGAAGGAATATTCACAGTTGCCTTCTGTGACTCAGTCAGGCTTGGCCCAGTAGTAGGTTGAGCATGATGCTTGGTCCTTACTAGTCCAGATGTAGATTAAGTAGACTTATCTTTGCTCGGAGATAGGATGATATGTATAGGTGATTGGGGCAGGGATGCCATTACCTCTACTGCTATTTGTTCTGCATTGGATGCTTCAATAGATTCTACCTCAGGTAAATCTACATCATCATTCTTTTCCTTGTGGTTTGTACTCGGTACTTTTGTCTTGTCTTCTTCCTTGATTTCCAAGACTGTCTTCCATATCTTTGTTTCAACCTGCACCACACCCTCTATCTTCTTGTTCAATATCTGAAAGGTCCTGAACCTTGGAGTGTGATTGCTTTCATATTTGTTCATGATCTCTTTTACCTCTTTGTTTGTGATAGTAGGCATGACTTGCCTCAAGGTCTATTCTCTAATATCCTTTTTAGTTCGGACTGCATTGCTGTAGGGACCAAATATTGCCTTGAATAGGTCTTCAGTCATGTGACTCTTCAATTCAGATGGATCATACTTCCATCTTGTCATCTTCTCTACAACTGCTTCCTCAATCTGCTTTTGTTCATCCTTAGTTCTGGAAGCATATTTCAATGATTTTAGAGAACTCATACCACTACCTTCTCTTAGGTCTTCGATTTTCTTCTCAAAGGTAGGTGGGGGCTTCTTGAATGTGACTGCTTCTTTTCCATCTTCCTTAGGAATTATGAGTTTCCTCCTAGATCTTCTGGGTTTGCTGGTAGTGAGGACAGGGGTAGGGGCCTTAGGTGTTTTCTTGGGGGATAACCTCTTTTTCTTCTTAGGAGGCTCTGCATCTACCTCTTCCTCTTCCTTTTCAGATATATCATCTTCTATCTTAATTTCAAATTCTTTGCTTTCTGAGATAGAAGGAGAGTCTGAAGTCTTTCCATACTTCTTTCCAAACTGCTCTAACCTCTTCTTTCCTCTTTTCAAAATCTTAGGAATCTCAATCTCTATTGAAATTTTGTTCTTGGATTCTTCATATGTACCAAAGTATGGTACTTTGGGGTCAATATGCTCATTCTTAAGAGCCTCAATGATGTTCTTGGTCTCGTCTATGTTAACCTCATACGCAAGAGGTTTCACCCATGCAACCCTAGGTCTGACTGCATGAATATATACTTTATCACAGTCAACTAGGAAACAAACACCATTCTTGTGGTCTTCAACCAATTGTTTAGGAATTCTATACCTATTTTGCATCTTCTGTATGAATTCCTCAAAATATGCATCCATGATGCTCTCAAAATTGTCTCCTAATTCAGCTATGAAATCACTTATCTCATATATTATGGGTTTTTCCTTTTTCCAAACAACTGTGCCTTCAGAAGGGAAAAACTTCTGAATGTAAAAGAATATGCAGACAAGAAGTGAACCAAACTTACATGGATTGGAATTTTATGCCCGGATGCTTTCCATTTTCTTGCTCAATTGGATGAGTTGCAACTCGGCAAGGTAGAATGAGAGGTTGTTCTTGACCACCTTGTATGCCAAGTCCACAGCCTCACATGGTACATTGTTAGGTCGGCTAGAACTATAGATTTTGTGAGAAATAACATGAATCCCAAACTTCAATTCCATGTCTATAACTCCATTTAATCTCATGCCTCTTCCGTCCCACTCGGCAAGAGTCTTCTTGGTCATCCCGAGGTAGGGTTTTGGTAGATTTAGACTTGTCCAGCATAGGATACCCTGTAACACGGTGTACCATTATCTTGGTAATCTTCACTGGTTTCTCTAGACATAGTTGCATGTCGTGAACATGGCTCAGAATAAACCTAATCCACTTAATTTGGAAATTTTGTGGCATATGCATGATATGAGTCAAACCCTTGACTTCTAGGTGTTTATGTTCTGGCTTCAAATTCCCGACTTCACAGAGTTTCTCATATGCATTATTCATTTCCAATGTTCTTAGCTATTGAATTGTGCAATGATAGAAGGCCCAGATGTCGTTGATCAACAATATCCTCGGAGAAATTAAGGAATGAGCCCCCATCGGGTCTATCTCCTCTGCAACCGCTGAATGAAGCTTAAACTTTGGAGGTTCACAGCTAGCATTCCTAACCAACATCTCAAATCCTTTCTTAACCTTGCTATTGGATGTAGATGCCATTATGCTTGGAGGTTTGATAAAACTTAACAACTTAAAGCTTTCAAACACAAATTCACACTGAATCGCTTTGCAAACTGAAAACTTTGTAAACAATAACCTTTCTAATTTATCTTTTATAAGATTTTTTACCGTTGAGTTTTCATTAAATGCTCCATACATGGTAGTTGGCATAGCTCAGAATGAAGCTCAGCGAAAACTAACTTCTGCATCCTCAAAACCATACAGCTCGACTTAACTTGGTTAAGCCTGTGTAACTCGGGTGTTATTGCTCAATCTTGACTCGATTAAAACTATAAAATGTCCTAGTGCATCAATATGCTGATTTGGACTTGCTAGCATGTCTGGAACTGATGTAGGATGGCTTGTATGCACAGTTTCAGTAGTCTCCTTGCATGTTTATTCAAAGATGGTAGATCCACCCAATTCACTGCTTTAGGTGCCATTTGATCCTTCATTGTTTTGATTTGAACTCTCAGGAGATTTCCTTACCTACTGCCGACTCATCTGAGTTCTGATTTCAGAAACTTTTTCTTTTCCTTTCTCAAAACTAGTATCCACTTTTTCTATGTTCATGCAATTCTTGCTTAGATGACCGAGTTGTTTACATACATAACATCTCTTAGTAGGATTCCTTTTTCTGAGGTGAGTCTTTACACAATTTGCACCAATATGCCCATATTCACCACAGTGACAACATTTGCTCCATGTGTTGTAATCCCAACCAAAAATTGCTTTAGCTAGTTGTTCAGTAGGGTTCCATTTCTTAGTTATGCACTCGGAAGATTTGTGACCTTATTTTTTATAATTGAAACATTTTCCTTCAAACTTAGGTTTCTCAGTGCATTCACTTTCCCTATGTCCATGTTTGTTGCATCTGTAGCATTTACCATTGAACTTTGATTTTCCATTTCTCCAACACTTATTTGTTGTGTTCCCTAACTTGCCACAATGATTACAAGTAGGTTTGCTATTCTTCTGAGTTCCTTGCTGTGAGGATTCACCTTGTTCAGTATAACAAAATCTAGTCTGTCCATGATGTCTGAGTTGAGTTTTCTCTGTCAACTGATCCATGCTTCCCCATGAATTCATCATACTCTCATTGGTTTGTTTTTCAGTATTGAGATCATTCTGTAGTCTTTCATTTTCTGTCCTCAAATTGATAACTTCTCTATTTACATTATTGAGTTGATTTATCATATCTGCTTGCTGAAGTGACAAATGATGGATTTCATTTCCATTTTCTTCTAATCTTGTACTCAACAATCTTTTATCTTCTTGTGTCATTTCTCTATCATTTTCTGCTTGATTCTTTTGTTCCATGACTTCACCTATTCTGACTGAATGAATTTATTGGCCTATTTTCAACTTTCTAACTTCTTCATGTAAATTGAGATTCTTTGCAAGTAGGTCTTCAATTGCTGCATCTGCTTCTTCAGAACTTCTTTCTTTGCATAAGTCTTCAATTATTTCTTCTATGTAACTTTTGTCATTCATCCACACTGCTAAATCTTTTCATCTTTTCAGGGAAAGAGAGAGTTGCTCCTTGAGTTTCTTGATCTGATCCATGGCCACTTGTAGATCTATCTTTTCATTTTCAATGGCTTTCTCCAATCTGTATATTTGCATTGCCTCTAATCTTTTCTCAAGCTGTTAAACTTTTGTTAAGAGAATCTTTAGCTCTGATACCAATTGTTGGAAATATGTTGAGTCAAGGTGACTGAGAGGGGGGGGGGTGAATCAGGAACCAATAAAACTTAATCATTTTTAATCCTTTATTAGATTATCTAATCTGATTGCATGCATGAAATGAAAAGCAATAAAACATCCACAATATTTGGTTACCCAGAAACCTTCTGAATAGAAAGTAAAACTAGGGCGGGGATGGTACCCACAAGATTTATTACTGTAGTATAAATTTAGCCTGTTAAAGCTTACAATTGACCACTTCAATTGACCACTTCTGATGGTCTACCCTGTTAGGAGAAATAAGGACTATTAGGTCCATCTTGTGAAAGGATTTAGTACAATACAATCAAGTAATGCAACTCTGTTTGGAGATTTGTAAAGGACACTTAGGTCCACCTTGTTAGAGGATTTTGCTGATGCACCTGTTAGGATGAACCAGTAGATGATCTTCAATGCAACTCTGAATTGTTGAATAAGATCCAATGATATTAAAAATAATCACCTGACTGTGATGGATGAGTCTCTAATGTTCCTTATATTGTTGTAGCCTCTTAAAAAATCCGCCACTTCATATTCACATACACACTTCTACACATGTATTTGGATAAACATAATACTTTATATTTATACCTTATCCAAATCAAATGCAACTGTAAGTCGGCTTCCATAAGATAAATTAATATCAAACAATATAAGCTAAGTTAGCCCAAAACTGTTACTCGGGTCTAGTAGTCTACTCAAGCAATATACTGACACTCGAGCATTATGCTGTCACTCAGGCAGCATACTAAAATCTGGCACTCGAGTTACTCTATGTACTCAGGCTACATTGATCACTCGGGTAATACTGATTACCATTGTCTGCTCGGTCGACACTGCCACTACTTGGGTTACATTGTAATTTCTAGGGTTGCACTGCTGGCTCAGTCAACTCTTTGATGACTAAGTATTTTGGCACTAATTGACAACATGTCTTGCCATAAGGTCATCACAAAAGCCATTCTTCCTCCTCATTGCTAAGTTTATCATTCCATTTGCCTTTGCTTAGGCAAGCATCCTTTCCAATTTTTTAATTTCCATCTACCTTTTCATATTCCCCTTCCACAACTAGTAGCAAAAGACCTCTCAATGTAGATTAAAAAATCTACTTCCTATGCACTTTCTCACTCCTTTCTATTAAAAAATCTCTTATTTTCCATCATCCTCTTCATCATCCCCTTCTACAACTAGTAGTGAAGACCCACTTAATGGAGATAAATCCAACTTTATTCCAATTTTAGTAACCAATACATTTAAATAAATAGCACAACAAGTGTTATAACAAAATAAATATCATGACCATATCTTATCTAGAAGATTATATTAATAATATTTTAAGAAGTAATTGTTACGTTCAAACACAATTGAAAAGAAAAAGATAATCAAGATTACAATTCATGAATTGTATAAACCTAAGAAAATAATTGAAATTGCTAAATTGACATCAAGGAATCATCAACATATTACATATAATAAGGAAACTACACCAAAATAGTTTAACATCTCATATGAATTTTTTTGATCTATTCCTTTCTTTTACCAAACTACTATATTATTTTGATGCTAACATGGTAGGTCATATTTTCTATTGACATATGCAAACGAATGACAATACAATTCTATTGAAGGGAATTGCATATATCACATCCCATATTTTACTTGCTCTAATAATGTAATGAATTGGAATATATTATTGATTAATTATTTCATGATTAATCAATCAAAATTAAGTGTCATTTATGAGAAATGTGAATGAAAAGATGATGATTTAAATTATGGTAATTTTATGATTCCATATCATTTACATGCTTTGGTTATGGTTTTGAGAGCTAACCTATTGATGAGTGACTGAGTTCGACTTAGTGTTGATATGAGTCGAAGGTGAGAACATGGTTGAGGAGAAGTGATCTAGTCACTTGGTATAGAAGTGAGAACATGGTTGAGGTGAGAACATTTCTCAGCACATAGCCATCAAACAAGTAGAATTGATCACCATTTTGGCCAATTTAGAAAATTCTTTCAATAATGTAACTTCACTTTTTGCCAAGTTATGTGATGTTACCGAGTTCACAAAGGAAATAAGAGAAAAACTGAAGAAAATAGATGAAGATCTGCAA
>MU223135.1:1020011-1041336 GCA_018584345.1 Thuja plicata | reverse complement strand
CTTGCAGTAGATTAGATGAATGAATGGTCAAAGTATATACATATGCAGAAATGTTTTAAAGTTTTCAGAGTTACTGATTCACCCCTCCCCTCTCAGTAACTTGGTTAGTCTTGATTATTTCCAACAAAGATGATGATTTAAATTATGGTAATTTTATGATTCCATATCATTTACATGCTTTGGTTATGGTTTTGAGAGATAACCTATTGATGAATGACTGAGTTCGACTTAGTGTTGATATGAGTCGAAGGTGAGAACATGGTTGAGGAGAAGTGATCTAGTCACTTGGTATAGAATGGTCATGATGGATGCCTATTTCACACACCCCATAGTCTCATTTAGATCTAGATTTTGAATGACATGATGGTTGCATTTTAAACGATTTGATTATTTATCTAATTACTGTTTTTATCATATTGCTTCAATTGGTTTGAAAAGAAAATAAATCTGCATATCTTGTTACATATATGTATTCATACATGTATATATTTGCTTTGAGTTCAGGGGCATATCGTCTTTCTTTATGAAATAAAGGTAATATGTATCTATATATGCTTATATATTATTGTATAAAATATATGCGTATAGGGTAAAAGTACAAACCCGTGTCACACTTTTACAAAGGAAGAGGACCACGACATGCAAAACTGTTAAACTTTAATGACACAAAAGTGACATTTGTGTTTAGAATTTGAAAATGATGTAAACTAATGAAATGTGTAAAATTTGATGTAGTTTACGGCTATAATTTTTTTAATTTTTTTTGAATAAGTATTGACCTAGTTTTTTAATTTTTGAAGTCCATTTTTTAATTGCTCAAAAAATGTTGAAAATGTAGGGTCTAGTTCCCTCCAACTAAATATATGCAAATAATATTTTTTTCCTCTGATTTCAGAATATGTTTTAGATGACATGTACAACTAGTGCATGAAAAAAGAAAGATTGCTTTTCGGTATGTATTTTGTTTGTTATAACTATTCAAAGTCAGAGTTACCCAAAATTAACAGTTTTTTTCACCCTCCACATTTGCCCTAGCAAATCTAAACCAAATACAAAAAAAATTACATATTCTTGAAGAGGACTCTCTCCTCTAGTGTTAAATATAAGTTGTAAATTTTTCCGACATGATTTGTTTTTTATTTTTATTTTTTTGAACGAGTGTGTTCTTCAATGTTAAAATACCTACTTGGAGTTTTTTCAAATTATAATATATTATATGTAATAAAAACACAATAAAAATTATATGATCATAATCTAGACTCCAAGCTCTACAAAAGGGTATATTTAGATTTTAAAAATGGTTGAGTTTTGATGAAGAAATCAGTTGTCTAAGTGAGAAGTTCTGTAATTTTGAAATTTTTGCCTATCTGGCTGCCACATAGGATGCCACATAGACAGTTTCGGCCGAACCAGTTCCGGCCGAACCCCTCTATATAAATATATGCCAATTCTTCATCGATAGAACATAGTTAGCTTATATTTACTCATGAATTTTTGACCGAAACTAGTCCAGCCGAACCAGTTTCAGCCAAAACTCATTTGCCACATCGACACCACATGGTGCCACGTTTGTGCCACATATATACAGCCGAAAATATTTCGGCCGAAACTATTTTGGCTGAAACAATTTCGGTCGGAACTACGAAAATGGTCCTCAAGTGCGACACAGCTTCGTACTTTTACCCTATACAAAGATACATATGTAATGATAAGCTGGTTTTGAATGATATTCTCTCTGACACACACAATTTGTATGTGTGTGTGTAAATGTATATGTATATGTACATACGTGTGTGTGTATAAAGGTAACATTTATGTGTATGTGCGTATTTATAATTGTATATTATATATGTGTATACATAGATACGTAATGATAAGCTGATTTTGAATGATATTAACGTAAACACACTATATGTATGTATGCTTGTAGGTATGTGTTTGTGTATTCATATGCACATGTACATGTGTGTGTTATCAAATTGTCACACACACACACACACACACACATCCAGAGTAAATGTTTTATCAAATTATTATAAACTCATATGAATCAGACCTTATAAGCAATGGAGGTCGATTGGTATTTAAACCAAATCACATATAATGTTAATTATTTCCTTGTTGTCAATTGCTATAAGGCATCAAACTTAAGAAAGTTCATTATCAGCAAACTAAACATGTATCAAACTATATGCAATTAGCAATATGCTATATCCAACATGAAATGTAACACCTAGCATAAAGACAATTTCCTCCTTTTTGCAACATATA
Source organism: Thuja plicata (assembly GCA_018584345.1). Taxonomy (NCBI): domain Eukaryota; kingdom Viridiplantae; phylum Streptophyta; class Pinopsida; order Cupressales; family Cupressaceae; genus Thuja; species Thuja plicata. Next base: position 1,039,065 of record MU223135.1, on the reverse strand, counting down.
TTCTATTAGCATAACCAATAGGAAACATTGAAACAATCAGCCAATGTAATATGCCATTTGGCAAAGAAAATTGTAGAAATGTATTTTATTGGGGATATTTTGTGAGTGGTGACTCACATAGTGGAGTTGCATCCCCATTTTGGGATGTAGTTGTATTTTGGCAGCTGACACTTTTGTGTGGAGAGTAGAAAATCATACTATAGTTTCCAGATTTATTTTTGGTATTCATTTTCTCATTGCACAAGCAGTTGATTTGGTATTTCAGACACATTACAGAGAGCATATGGACATGGGCATTCTCTTATTTCTCAGGTAGATTTCATTACAATTTCTTGGGGGAGTGAAAACAATCACACTCTTCAAAAATAATATCACTCAGATATTCTAGAACAAAATAAAAAGAATATAATCTACAAGGATAGTAGACCATGGTGACAAGGATGAGGTAGACCAAAGTAAACATTACCAAAGGTAAATTGTTGTGCAGATCATGTTGACTAATTTGAGGCATGTTTGAAGTGTTGGGTGTATGAGGCCCAATGGTCACTCTTTTTCCCTCCACATTGTGACCATTCATTTTTCTTTCGAAAGCTCTTTAAGAACTGAGCGAACAATGTTTATTACATTTTATTGTGATTAGCAAAGCTGTTGTATATGTGTAACCCAGATAAACAAAGATATTAATAAAATATATTCCCTTGTTGAAAGTGGATGTAGCCAATTGGTGAACCACTATAAAAATTTTGTTTTGTGTTCTTTGTTTGAATTTTTGTTTTCTCATCTGCATATTTCTTCCATTTATTCGCTCTTCCAATTTTACAATTGGTATAAGAGCAAGGTTGGATTGCTGATTGGGAATTTGGTGGTTGAAATTGATGAATCATGGAGGAAGCGAAGGTAGATAAATTCTCTAGATAGAATTTTGGTTTGTGGAAGGTACAGATGGAGTATTTGCTGATAAAGCAAGACCTCTCGCTCGCACTTGAGTGGAAATCGAAGAAGCTAGCTTGGATGAAGGATGAAGACTGGGAAATCCTTGACAAGAAGGCAAGGGCGACATTATTTCTTTCTGTTAATGTTTTGAACCAGAATAGAAAAACCAAAGAGAAAATATCTTAAACAAAACACATGATCAAATAGACACAAAGATTTTCCCTAAAGAAAACCCTCCTACTCGAGGGTGAAAAACCCATCCTACAAAAATATAGATCCTTTATTGTGTGCAAAAAAAAAAATACAAAGATCTCAAACTTCTGATTGTTAATACATAACAAACAATCCTTCAACCTTATACAGAGTTCAATCACTTAGAAATTCTAGTACAAAATATAATATCCTTCTAGTATCTCACAGATACAAAATTCAATAAGAAATGTCTCTCTAACATAAAATTCTATTCACAAACTATATACAATATAATATTGTATCAGAAGTAACATACTTATAACAATATAAAATAATTTATTTAGACACGGGAAAACATAAACCTTCATGCTCTACAATCACCATTCAAAAACTTGGAATGGTCAATGCACTCCATACGAAAGACGATACCCTCAATGAACCAGACCGAATAGTCTTCTATTGTTGAACACCAAGGGACCCACGTTAATAAATCGATGAACATTAAAGAGTCAGGAATCACCGCACGTGCTATATCATGAGCCAACTCATACATAATGAAGACCCATGCCATGTCATCACAAATCCACATGGCCAAATGAACACAAAGTAACATCTGCAACCGCTGAAGGAAGAAAGGTCGATGACATATTGATAAAACTCACGATAAGTGTTGACAAAATCTATAACATAAACGGTCGACAATCTTCATATCCACAAACCATTATAATTCAACCCACGATGAATCCAAGATTCCAATTCATATCATTTATGATGCCAAGTCATCATATACCTAGCGATTACCAAGACAAATCTAATAAGAATGAAATATGATAATAAAGAACGAATGAAGACATATACACGGTGAGTGCACATAAAGATTCTAACTCGATGTCGTTACATATAACTGGGAAGTGAAAGATAATAAGGGTGTCTCTACACCTTTTGAAAAGTGCAAAGCCTTAAGAAATGAACAACAACATGGACCCAATAGAGTCTTAACATAACAAGAATACTGATAAAACTAATGTTGATTGTCACAGGTATGAAGGAGCTCTCTCACAGCTACCATATCTTTAACACTCCCTGGTGCAGAGCACTCACTCAAACAAATCAGTGATTCAAGGCAATTCTCAGTATTTCAATCAAGGCATTTATTAAGCCTTCCATTGCATGAACATAGCACTATACTCATCTCTACTAAGATGGCTCATGATGGGGAGCATAATATCTTAGGCTGTTATGTAGGTATTAAGTTGATGTAAGTCCATTTGTAAAGGCCTAAGGCTCATTAGTGATTCTATAAACCTTGAGTCCTTATGACCTATGGGACATTTTGCTTAGAGTAGTTAGGAATATATTGGGAAATAGGTTATTATACCTTAAATAAGGTCCTAGGATAATCTAGAGTCCTTAGGATTTCATTCTATACAAGAATTGTCAAAACAACAAAAAGTTGCTAAGCAACTTTAAAAAAAAAATGCTTAAAAGTTGTAATTAGTGAGTTTCAACTGATTGCAATTGAATCTCAGGCAGTTGATCGGTGAAACACAATTATATAAGTGTCATACAACCTTCCCAAAAGAACAGGTTGATAAATGTAGACAGTTTTATTCAAAATCAATAAAATTCCCTGTTTTTCCTTAAAATTCACTGTTATTTCGATTCTGCACGTGCTGTACGGATTGGGAGTGAAAGTTTAATGATTGGAGAGGATACTCTATTGAGTTAACTGTCGAATGCACTTGGTCTGAGGTGATTTGGAGGTCTGTGATCAAAGTTAGAGCGATTTTCCTCCTAATTGCCAGGAAACCCTAGTTCCAACAGGGTTTTGGGCAAATGGAGTTATAGATCGCGACTATACCGTCCATTTTGCACAAAACCCAATGAAAATGGAAGCCTTAGGAGTGTATTTTATGATTCTTGAAGCAGGAAGTCAGAGGTTAAAGGGAATTATTTATGCTTGCAAGCCCTAGACCAAATATTATGATGTATTTGGTCCTGAATTGTAGGAATTTGCTTATCTAGTGTTAGATATGCACAAAGTGAGTAATCCAAAGGTGGATTAGGTGTTCTCAGATAACCTTGAGGAGATCCAAAGACCTGTCTTCAGTCTATACACCCATTTCATTGGTCTTCCTTTGAAAACCAAGCCTATTAGGGCCCTATTAGGTCTGTGTACCTTGGAAGATTCTTGGAGTGCAGGAGTAGATCAGAAGTTGGTCTTGTGGGGCATGGTTTGGGTTGTTGAACATCTTCATATTCCATCATTTGGTCTAGTGTTGAGTAAGGGTTATATCAGAAATCTCAAATTTTGTCAAATCTAGTATTGTAGCCCTGTTTTGAAAGAGATTAATAAACATTGTGAAAAAGTTGCTAAAGTGTGCTTGGTGAACTTAGTTGCTGTTCTTAGGATTGTTAAAGGGGTATAAGCATCAGAGCAAGGTGTTGAGACATTTCTTGGAGTCTGATTGAAAGTTTCAGTATTTGGAGCATTAGACCCCAAAGGTCTTAGAAGATCAAACCTTCCACTGTTGCACTCTGCATCACTCCCACTTAGCAAGAGAGAGATCATTCATATGTCATGGTATCTCTCAACATGACCAACACAAAAGCGTGCACCCAAAATGTGTCAATAAAAAATCTTATCATAGTTTTTCTCAATATGATATGGTCAGCTCAGAATGATGTTCACCTTGGCTACTCCTAGAGGGTGAAGAAACACTAGAGCTAAGTCATGCAGTCTCTCACATGACATCGACCATGGCTACTCCTAGAGGGTCGAACAAGGGCTTGCACCTAAAACTTCTCTCGCAGAGAGGAACACATTAACAAGAGATTTCACCTCAAACTTCTCTCGCAGAGAATAATGCATTAACAAGGGCTTGCACCTCAAACTTCTCTCACAGAGAAGAATGCATTAAAAATGAATTTCACCTCAAATTTCTCCATTTCAAAGAAAAATGCATTAAGCTCATAATAAGAACAACTTAATGCTGAGACTCCCTCTCAGTAAAAATTCCCTCTTAGCAGTGGAAACATTCTCATAGCTTGATTATCACAATAAATTATAGACAACTTCAATGTTTGACCAAACAAGGATATTTTGCAGTCACACTGCTACACGAGCTTGGTGATCCTCTACAAGGGATTTGGCACTCTTCATATGCCACTCAAGCTCCCTCTGAATCTTCAAGCACTTGCATCAACCTTATGGCCTCCTCATTCAAAGATTGTTTGCAATGCTTGCCTTAGAGGAATAATTTTCAACACACACCTTCGAACCTTTCGACATATCAGAGTTCTGGACTGTCCTCTTCGACCTCATCCCAAATCATCCTCTACTAAAGGTTTGTGGAGCTATTAATTTCAAATCCAAATGGGTTGTGCAATTCTATTCTCTGCAACACTGCAACACATTTAGGTGACATCTTTACTTCTTCACAGAACTCCCTCTAAATGTCACATCCTCCTCTTAGAAGAAACTAATCACAATGAAAAATTGTATAGGTTCTTCCTCTTTAATGAAGTTATGTGTCACCAATTCGGTCCCATGGTTGCAAGCAGTGTCCCCATGTTCATTTCTACAGGCTGCGTGACTTTGTATGTAATCTCTCATCATATTTTTTCTTCTTGATCCATCCTAGAAGCATTTTTAGATAGATTAGTAATAGTTAATAGAATCAAACTATCATGAAGAGAAATATACAGGTCAATGATAGAAGCATACACTATTCCCAGTGTTATAACATGAATTACTATTAACTACATAAAAAGTTATAATCAATAGTCAAAAGTATAATAAAAAATACTTATCTCTTTATTGCCTAAATTTTCTCACAATCCACCAATAGATCTTTCGCCATCACAAAATTATAGAGTAGACAGAGAGTGAAAAATTTGAACACCAACGCATCTGCTATCCTCATAGACATGAATGCCAAACATGTAAGCATAGACGAGCATGAAAACATCCTCCCCGTTGATGTTAAAAAATGGAAACTTCTTTAGAGATTCTACCCTCCAAGGCTCTTCAGCTACTTGTTGTCATAAGAATCCCCCATTTCTTGCATCCCTTAAATTTCCAATTTTCCTATTCTGATTCAGATCTTTACTAGACCCTCTTTGATACCATGTTAATGTTTTGAACCATAATAGAAAAACCAGAGAGTAGATATCTTAAAGAAAATACAAGAACAAATAGACACAAAGATTTACCTTGGGAAAAACCTCATACTCGAGGGTGAAAAACCCAACTCACAAAAATAAAGATCCTTTATTGTGTGAAAAAACAAAATACATAGATCTCAAACTTTTGATTGTTAATACTTAAAAATCAATTCTTCAACCTTATACAAAGTTTGATCACTTAGCAATGCTAATACAAAATATAATATCCTTCTAGTATCTCACAGATACAAAATTCAATAAGAAATGTCTCTCACATAAACCTCTGTTCACAAACTATATACAATAATATTGTATCAGAATAATACACTTACAATAGTAGAAAATTATTTCTTCACATGGGAAAGAAAAGCTTCATGCTCTGTAATCACCGTTCAAAAACTTGGAATGATCAATGCACGCCATACGAAAGACGATACCCTCAATGAACCAAACTGAATAGTCTTCTATTGTTGAACACCAAGGGACTAATGAACCAACAAACATTAAAAATTCGGGCATCACCATACGAGCCATATCGTGAGCCAACTCATACACGATGAAGACCAAGTCCATGTTATCACAAATCCACTTGGCCAAATGAACACAAAGTAACAACCATAACCGTTGAAGGAAGAAAGGCTAGTGCCATATTGATGAAAACCCACAATATGTGTTGACGAAATCCATAATATGAACGGTCTACAATATTCATAGCCAATCATTGTAATTCAACCCACGATGAATCCAAGATGTGAAGTCATATCATCTATGATGCCAAGTCATCATATACCCACCGGTTACGAAGACAAATCTAATAAGAATAAAATATGGTAATAACTAATGACTGAAGACATATACACTGTGAGTGCAAATAAAGATTCCAGCTTGATGCCATTACATATAACTGGGTAGCGACAGATAATTAGAGCATCTATACACCTTCTGACAAGCACAAAACCTTAAGCAATGAATAGCAACATGGACCCGATAGAGTCGCAGCATACAAAGAACATTGATAAAACAGATGTTGACCGCCACAGGTATGAAGGAGCTCTCATACAACTACCATATCTTTAACACTTTCATTGTCCAATAATGTCTTCTTCAATGTCACAATTGAAACGACAACAAAAGCGGTATTGGAAAAACTTACAACCATGTATGTGTTGAGAGTTGAAGGCCAACAGTCTTTTGTCTCTTACTGTGACTCTTCGATTCTGAAGACTCTTCATTGTATTATTGCTGGAGTCTTTATATTTGCTGTAGCTTCTCATTTGTAACTCGATCTTTCATATTAATACAATACTCTGCAGTCTGGACGTAGCCACTTTTGTGGTGAACTAGGATAAATCTCCTTCTTGTGTGTTTGTTGATTATGTTTGTATCTGCTGTTTTATTCTTTGCAATTTGATTCCTTTCAATTGGTATCAGAGCACAGGTTGTGCAGACTGGAAATCGGTGTTGAATTTCCAAAAAGATGGAGGATACGAAAGTGGAGAAATTTGCAGGCAAGAACTTCAGCCTGTGGAAAGTGCAGATGCGTTCCTTGCTGATTAAGAAAGATTTATCAATGACACTCGAAGGGAAAACAAAGAAACTAGCCACTATGTCAGATGAAGATTGGAAGAGTACCGATGATAAGGTGATGGCATCAATCTTTCTCTCACTATCGCAAAATGTCTTATTCAATGTCTCAAACGAAAAGACAACAAAAGAAGTTTGGGAAAAACTTCAGAACATGTATGAGACGACATCGGCTGCAAATAAAATCTTCATCATGAAGAGACTCTACAAACTGAAAATGAAAGAAGGGACTGCAATGTCAAATCATATAAATGATTTGAACACTCTACTATGTCAAGCAACCTCGATTGGTATGACACAAGACGATGAAGCCAAAGCCATCATCTTGTTGTGTTCCTTACCCGAAAGCTGGGATCCCGTAGTTACAACTGTCAACACTTCAAATTCCACAAAGAAGAAGCTGGTCTACGATGAAGTGGTTGCTACTTTACTTAGTGAAGCTATGAGAAGAAGTAACAAAGACACCCCATCCGATGACGCTCTTACCATGGTCAGCACTGAGAGAAGGGGAAGAAGCCATTACAGAATTAATTACAATAACAATTACAATCAAAGAAAATCTAGATCACCCAATCGATCAAAGTCAAGAGGTAGAAATGGAGAGTGCTGGTTTTGTGGTAAACCTGGCCACTCAAAATGAAATTGTTGGTCTTACAAGAAAGCACAAGAAAAAGTGAGGAATAGTGAAGCTAATACAACCTATGAGATAGATGAAGTTGCTATAATTCTTTCTACAAGTGACTCAAAATCAGATTCTTGGGTGATAGATTCCGGAGCCTCCTTCCATGCCACTTCATGTACGGATTGCTTTACAAATTATCAAGAAGGCGAATTTGGCAAAGTATTCTTGGGTGACAAAAAAGCATGTAAAATCATTGGGAAAGGTGATGTTGTCTTGCATCTAGAAGGTGGATCCAAATTATTGCTCAAAGATGTTAGACATGTTCCCCAATTAAAGAGAAATCTGATTTCAGTCAGCCAACTATGAATCCAAGGCTTTAAAACAGAACTCACGGATACATGGAAAATAGTCAAAGGCTCATTGGCCATTGCAAAAGGAGACAAGACCGGTAGTCTCTATATTGTGAAACCAATCAATGAGGTGGGAGCTACTATGATAGTTGCAGGCAGCGATGCCGCACTTTGGCATCAAAGATTAGGCCACATGAGCAAGAAAGGTCTAGAAGTAATGCTCAAAAGGGATCAACTATCGGGTCTCCAATCAGCAAACTTGGAATTTTGTGAACATTGTCTTTACGACAAGCAAAAGCAGGTCAAATTTTTGAAAGATGGGCATGACATGAAGACAAAACCATTGGAGCTTGTGCACTCAGATGTCTTTGGTCCTACTGAGGTAAGCTCTTTAGGAGGGGCTGAATATTTCGTTACTTTCCTTGATGATTGTACTAGGAAAGTCTGGATATACATGATGACTAATAAATCTGAAGTATTTTCTAAATTCAAAGTTTTCAAAGCTCTTGTTGAAAACCAAAGAGGTCACAAGATTAAATGTTTGAAAACGGATAATGGAGGGGAATTTTGTTCGCTGGAATTTGATAATTATTGTGCAGATAATGGTATTCGTAGGGTGAAAGTTGTCCCCTACACCCCTCAAGAAAATGGGGCAGCAGAAAGGCTTAATAGGACAATACTTGAGAAATCTCGGTGTATGCTTTCCATGCCGGTTTGGGAAAAGAATTTTGGGCTGAAGCGTGCAATACAGCTGTGTACTTAATAAATCGAAGTCCTTCGTCAAGATTGAACTTCAAAATTCTGGAAGAGGAATGGAAAGGAAGAAGAGTTTCATACTCTCATCTTAAAGTCTTTGGCTGTTAGGCCTTTGTACATGTTCCTAAGGAGAAGCGAAGAAAACTAGATCCTAAATCACAGCCTTGCATATTCGTTGGATATGGAGAAGAACAATTTGGCTTCAGACTTTGGAGTCTATCTGATAAGAAAATCATACGCAGCAGAGATGTAGTATTTAATGAGACAATATTTCCTCATTCTAAAGATAAAAATCCTACCAGAGAATACATTCCTCTATTTGACATGATGGACAATGGATGTAAAAATTCTACCATCCACTCACATGTTAATCCTACATCCAATTCTCCAATCTCTGTTTTATCGACTATGCCTATGCTGTCACAAAGTGCAATATCAGGAAGCTTGGCCAATAACAATTCACATGACTGGAATCCTTACGACAGCCATCACTCTGTTCCTCCACATGATTTTGACTCTATCAAAGTCAATTCTCATGCTTCCCCTGCTCATGGCATATCGCAGCACACTAGAGGCAGCGAAGATGACTCCTTCCACGCTCACGGCACATTGGAGAACAGTCACAGCAGGAAACAAGGTCCATGACAGTCTGCTATTGACACCTTGTTTGGGAGCAATGTTGCTCTGACTCCACCCGCACCTGGCTCTATCGTAGAACACTGGCAGAACAACCATGGCAGACAATTAATTCATGGCAGGGAGAACAGTTGTAACACCCTGCAAAACCCGCAGAATAGTCAAGGCACCCCGCAGCACCCGCAAAATAGTCACGCGGGTGGACAATTCCTGCCCCCTCTCCACACCAAAACTCCCAGACACGTGCAGGGAGGAGCTGTTGGTGAAGGGACCGGGGGAGTTGCTGGCATCGTGCCCTCTCTGCCCATTACGCAGGACAATTATCTGCCCTTCTCTCTCAATCAGCAATCAATAGATGCCATAGAAAATGCACGACAGGCATCTCATAAATTGACAGATGATCGCTCTATTTTTGAACAGAATACTCTCTTCGAGACTCAAGGATTTAATAGTTTGGGTTTGAGACATACTCATACTTCTTCTGAGAATGAAACGATGAGACAGGGAATTAAACATTCAGTTGGAAGAACTACAGTCTCTGGTTCTCCATTTGAACTAGTTCAAGATCAAACCAAATATGTAGAGCCCCAATTAAGGAGATCAACCAGAGAGAAGAAAATACCAGCTAAATACTCTGATTATGAGTTATTGTTCACTGAAGAAGCAGAGCCTTCAATTCTTGTCTCAGAATTCTCAGAACCATCAACATTTAAAGCTGCTCTTAAAGATGTCAATAATGAGAAATGGCAAACAACGATGCATGAGGAGATGGATTCTTTACTGAAGAATCAGACTTTGAACTTAGTCTCTCTTCCGCCAAATCGAAGACCCCTTAGAAACAAGTGGGTATATCAGATAAAAGAAGAAGATGAAGGCAGAAAATGCTTCAAGGCCAGATTGGTGGTAAAGGGGTTTGATCAAGAGCAGGGAATAGATTTTAATGAGATCTTCTCACCGGTTGTCAAGATGACAACTATCCGGACTGTCTTGGGATTAGCGGCAATGTGGGATCTTGAGTTGGAGCAGCTTGATGTGAAGACCGCATTCCTACATGGTGATGTAGAAGAAGAGCTATACATGGAGCATCCTCAAGGATTCGTCAAAAAGGGACAAGAACATCTTTATTGCAAGCTAAATCGAAGCTTGTATGGTCTCAAGCAAGCCCCAAGACAGTGGTACATAAAATTCAATCGCTTCATGGTTGAAAACAATTTCACAAGATGTGAATCAGACCCATGTGTCTACTTCAAGACACTTCCTAATTGTGAGTTCGTAATTCTCTTTCTTTATGTCGATGACATGTTAGTAGCCGACACAAACAAAAGGATCGTTAATGAGTTAAAGCAGAAATTGGCAAGAAAATTTGACATGAAGGACTTAGGGGCAGCCAAGAAGATTCTTGGCATGACAATCTTAAGAGATAGGAAGAAGAGGGAAATTACCTTATCTCAAAAACAATACATTGATAACGTTGTTGAGACGTTTGGCATGGCTGATGCAAAAGTTACTCCTCTTCCTCTTGCTGGTCATTTCCGTTTAAGTTCTGAATTGTGTCCAAAAACACAAGAAGAAAAGGAATTCATGGAGAAAATTCCTTATAAATCTGTCGTTGGAAGCATTATGTATGCAATGGTTTCTACCCGCCCCGACATTGCCCATGCGGTGGGAGTTGTGAGTAGATTTATGAGCAATTCCAGGAATGCTCATTGGGAAGCAGTTAAGTGGATACTACGGTATCTAAAAGGAACTTCAGATTATGCATTATGCTTTAGAGGAAATAAAGTTTAGCTACAAGGTTACACTAATTCTGATCTTGCCAGAGACATGGATAAACGAAGGTCTACCACTGGATATACCTTCATGTTTGTTGGAGCTGCTATCAGCTGGGCTTCAAGGTTGCAGCATTGTATTGCTCTTCCTTCAGCATAGGCTGAATACTTGGCTCTTTCCGAAGGGGCAAGGGAAATGATTTGGCTACAGCGATTGCTTGGTGACTTGAAAGTTCATCAAAATGAATATAATCTATTTTCTGACAGCCACAACGCTATCTTCATGGCTCATAATCATTCATCTCAGCGTCTCTCTAAGCACATTGACGCACATGCTCACTTTGTTCGTCATGCAGTTGAAGAAGGAAAGTTGAAAGTTGTCAAAATTGATACCAAGATCAATCTGGCAGACATATTCACAAAGGTTGTCGCCAAAGAGAAGTTCGAAAGTGCAAGGACTTCTCTTGGGCTTGTAAAGAAAAGATAAATCAGCACTTTAGCAAGGTATTGGGTGTTTAGTTGCAACATTTAGTTGTCCTTCAGGTGGGAGTTTGTTGAGAGTTGAAGGCCAACAGTCTTTTGTCTCTTATTGTGACTCTTTGATTCTGAAGACTCTTCATTGTATTATTGATGGAGTCTTTATATTTGTTGTAGCTTCTCATTTGTAACTCGATCTTTCATATTAATACAATACTCTGCAGTCTGGACATAGCCACTTTTGTGGTGAACCAGGATAAATCTCCTTGTTGTGTGTTTGTTGATTATGTTTGTATCTTCTATTTTATTCTTCGCAATTTGATTCCTTTCAGTATGCAATGACATCGACTGCAAATAAACTAAGTTTCCAGTTCGGATTCCAGTACAGATGCGGGTTCGAGATTCAGGTTTGAAATTTGTCCAATTTTTTTTGGGTTGGGGTCGGATTCATTTTGGGTTCATTCGTACAAGATATATATATATATATATATATGCAGCAAAAAAAAGTTCATACACTACTATGCTAATAATAAAGCAACATAGCAAAATATACCAGCACATATATTAACGTTTTAGTCCAAATGACATAATAAAATGCCAAAATACACCACCATATCAATATTTTGGTTCAAAATTTAAAGACAATAATGTAAACATTACTAATCAGCTATTAGTGATCAAATACCATAAACAATCATCAAACAAATCATCATCATTCTGTTGTTGCCAGAAGATTGTAACTTGTAAGGCTATAAGATCTGCTTTGTAACATCAAGAAGAAAGATTATAACATCAAGAAGAATGTTGTGTGAGAAGATTCAAGAAGAATGTATGTGTTGTGTCGTGTGAGAAGAATTCTTCCAAACAAAACCACATAAAAGTTTAAAACTGTTGTTGCCTTCTACAAATGAAAAATACAATAAAAAACAAGTTATTTTAGGTTTTGGAAGGTTGAATAGACCTAAATAGTAAAAAAAAAACTTTATTGAAATTCAACAAAACTGACATTGTCCCCCAAATTCGCTCCAAATTCGTCAGAATTATGTACAGCCTCCCGCGGTGGTTTCAAAAGTTTTTCAAATTCATTGCAAAGTCGCCCAAGGTTCGAAAAAGAGAATTTATGGCGAATGTCTCAGACTGGCATCAACTTTTGACCGAATTTGAACTGTATTCAAATTCGCAACAAATCTAATTTCAAATTTCATCCTCCAGGAGTGGATGTGGTAACTCATCATGAAGAAGTTATACAAACTCAAGATGAAGGAAGGTGGCATCATGGAAAACCACGTCAACAAGTTTAATACTCTAATCAGCCAAGAAAATTTAGTGGGTATTACACAAGATGATGAGAAGTAATCTATTCTCTTGTTATACTCTTTACCAAGCAGATGGGATGGAGTTGTAGCAATGGTTAGCACTTCAATATTCAGAAAGAACAAGTTGGTTTTTGATGATGTAGCGGCTACTCTTCTTAACGAAGATATGAGAAGAAAGAACCAAGAATCCTCTTACGGTGAAGCCTTAACAGTTGTAAGCATCGACAATAGAGGAAGGATCCACAATAGAGGCATAAATAATCATCATAGAAGATCCAAATCAGCTAGGAGATCGAAGTCTAGAGGCATAAATGGTGACTGTTGGTTTTGTGGTAAATTTGGTCATGTAAAAAAGGATTGTAGAAATTACAAAAAGGCACAAGAAAGGGTGTGGGACAACGAAGCAAACACAACCTATGATAAGGATGATGGTGTTTTAATATTATCAAAAAGAGAGACTACTTCAGATTCTTCGATCTTGGATTTTGGTGCTTCCTTTCATGCCTCCTCATGTACGAAATAATTCACAAATTACCAAGAAGATCAGTTTGGAGAAGTATATTTGGGGGATAATAAAACTTGTGAAATTATCGATAAAGGAGACATATTTTTGTCAATAAAAGGAGGTGGTAAATCATCGTTAAAGGATGTACACCATGTTCCCAAATTAAAAAGAAATTTGATTTCGGTAAGTCAACTTTACACACAAGGTTTCAATACCTTCTTCTTTGCAGATGCATGGAAAGTCTCAAATGTTTCCATGGTTATTGCAAAGGGCAATAAAATTGGTAGTTTATATATTTTAGAAAATATTGCTGAAGTGGGAGTTGCTATGATTTTTGTGGACAACAACTCGGAACTTTGGCACCAAAGGCTCAGTTACATGAGCAAAAAGGGCCTTGATGTTATGCAAAAAAGGGAACAACTACCGAGCCTTAAATCAGTTGACTTAGAATTTTGCCAACATTGTCTCTATGACAAACAAAAGTGGGTCAACTTCTTGAAGACCAGATATGAAAAGAAGAGCACACCATTAGCACTGGTTTATTCTGACATCTTCGGGGTAAACTGAGGTAACCTCCATTGGAGGAGAAAACTATTTTATTACATTTCTTGACGACTGCACAAGAAAAGTGTAGATTTATATGCTTCATAGGAAATCTAAAGTATTCAGTAAATTTTAAAATTTTAAAGCCTTAGTTGAAAATCAGATTGGGCTTAAGATTAAATGCTTACAAACCGATAATGGTGGTGAATTCCATTCTTTATAATTTAATAATTTCTATGCGGATAATGGTATTCGTAGAATTAAAATTGTTCCTTTTATGCCTCAAGAAAATGGGGCAGCTGAGAGGCTAAATCGAACAATTCTTGAGAAAGCTTGGTGTATGCTCTCTAATGTCGGATTGGGAAAAGAATTTTTGGCTGAGGCATGTAATACAACACTATTTGATCAACTGGAGTCCTTCATCTCGCTTGGATTTTGATATTCTAGAAGAGGAATGGCTGGGAAAAATAATTTTATACTCACATCTACGGGTCTTTGGATGTGAAGCTTTTTCTCATGTCCCTAAATAAAAAAGACCAAATTGGACCCCAAATTGCAGAAGTGCATTTTTGTGGGCTATGGCAAAGATCAATTTGGATTTCGATTATGGGATCCTATCAATCATTTCTAGGCTTGAATGCGCAAGGACAGATAAAGGAATACATACCTTTGAAAGACATTTCCAACAATGGTGATATACACATTTTTGCTTTACCTACATAGGTTGCACAAAGTGGAGGAGTTTATCAAATTTTTTCAATACCTCCTGTCACATACTTCATGCCCCTTCTTGCTTACCAACAATCTCTATCCAGAACTAGTTCTAGGGGTAATATGTGGAACATTGGTGCAACGAACATGGATGATGATGACAATACTCACAATGAACAGAGTAATGACTATAATAACCACAATGATGAATTGGATAAATATCCTTCTTATGACAGTCATCACTCTCAAACACCTATCATTTCACCGTAGTCTCTTTTTCATGATACCACACAAAGCAATGTTCATACTTCTCTGCCTACACGGTCAATGGAAGATATTCAAACTGCTCATTGCACTGGACAAAACCTTCAGGTAACCAACATGGATGGAAGATTCCTTCCTCACAATGTCGCGTCCCAATATCAACCCACAACGGGTATGTCTCTACCCGATATTAATCTGCAGCCATCTCAAATTGCTCAAGGTCGGCTCAATGAAAATTGTAGGACCCCACGTTCCTTCAACACAGTCAAAGAAAAGACGGAGCGGGCAAAATAAAGCGTCTTTCATAGAGGAACAAAGCTCTCGGTTGCATAGAAGAAAGATTAACTCTACGCCCCCACTTCATGAGCATGCACGAGTTTTTGGCCATAAAGATATTGTTGGGGATAACAAAGAACATAGTTCGATGATTACACAATTCATTCGAAGGTCAAAATTGACCCATGTAGTTGGAGATACCATCCAAACTAAAGGATTTGCAGTGGGATGTCAGAAATATGAGGCAATTAAAGGGGAAAGAGTGCAGGGACAAAGGGCTATACAAAGCACTACTGTATATAGCAGTGACAATGTTGAATAAAGTAATGTTTTGAGAAGATCTACAAGGAAGATAAAACTTCCAAATAAATTCTTAGATTATGAATTTCTCTTCTATGAAGAGGCAGAGCCAGAGCTTTTTCTCTCCGAACAAGCAGAGCCCAGCAATTTTAAAAGTGTTTGCAAATCCATTAACTGTAACAAATGGAAGGCAACTATGCATGAGGAAATGGATTTTTTAATGGAAAATAATACTTGGGATTTGGCTCCATCACCACCAAACCATAGAGCTTTGAAAAACAAGTGGATTTTCTGGTTGAAAGAAGAAGACAGAGGTCAAAGAAGATACAAAGCCAGACTGGTTGTGAAAAGCTTTGATCAGAAAAAGGGAATTGATTTCAATGAAATCTTCTCACCAGTAGTCAAAATGACTACCATTCATGCCATTTTAGGATTGGTTGTAGTTCATAATCTTGAACTTGAACAACTTGATGTCAAAACAACTTTTCTTCGTGGTGACATAAACGAAGAATTATACATGATGCAACCTGAAGGTTTTGTAAAACATGGATAAGAGCATTTATATTGCAGGTTAAAGAGAAGTTTATATGGGCTCAAGCAAGCCCTGAGGCAGTGGTACCTCAAGTTTGATAGTTTTATGATTGAGCATCAGTTTATATAGTGTGATTTTGATCGAGGTGTTTATTACAAAAGGTTATCCGATGGTGCATTTGTTCTTCTCTTTTTCTATGTTGATGACATGCTAGTAACCGACACTAGTATGAAGCATATTTGTGAATTGAAACAAAATTTAGCAAAATGATTTGCAATAAAGGATTTAGGGGCAACGAGACTGATACTTGGTATGACCATTATCTGGGATAGACGGAAGAAAGAAATCAAGTTGTCACAAGAAAACTATATTCTCAAAGTTTTGTATAGGTTTTGCATCGTGGATGCCAAAGAGGTCAACACTGCATTAGCTAATCATTTCCGTTTAACTTCAGCCATGTGTCCCACGACACAAGAGGAAAAAGAAGAAATGAAGGACATTATGTATTCTTCAGCTGCAGGGAGTCTCATGTAAGCTATGGTATGCACACGCCCATATATTTCCCTTGCAGTGGGAGTGGTAAGTAGATTTATAAGTAATCTGGGCAAACCACATTGAAATGCAGTTAAATGGATTTTGAGGTATCTCAAAGGAGCTTTTGATTTTGTTTTGTGTTTTGGTGGAAAGGATGCCTCATTAAAAGGTTTTGTTGATTCTAATATGACCGGCGACTTAGACAAGTGAAGATAAACACCAGTTATGCATTTATATTTGCTGGAGTAACAATCAGTTGGGTTTCAAGGTTTCAACAAGTGGTTGCTCTTTCTACAACAAAGGTTGAATACATTGCTCTCAATGAAGGAGCAAAAGAGATGATATGGTTGCAATGCTTATTTGGTGATTTGGATTGTCCACAATATGGCTCTATTATGTTTTGTGATAACAATAGTGTTATTCACTTAGAAAAGAACGTCGCCTTTCACAGTCAGATTGAAATGTGTTTCCATTTCATTCGAAGCATTCTTGAGGAGGGAAAAATACAAGTGGATAAAATTGACACCAAAGAAAATCTAGCTGATACACTAACAAATATTGTTCCGCATGAGAAGTTTGAGTTTTGTTGAGCTTCTTTCGGCATTGTCAAGAAGTAACAATATGGACAATGTAGGGGAATGTCTCTGATTTATTGTAGAAGCCAATGGATTTCAAGTGGGAGTTTGTTGGGTGTATGAAGCCCAACAATCACTCTTTTTCCCTCCACATTGTGACCATTCATTTTTTTTTTTTGAAATTTCTTTAAGAGTTGAGTGGATAATGTTTATTACATTTAATTATAATTAACAAAGTTGTTGTATATGTGTAACCCAGATAAAAATATATATTAATAAAAGATATTCCCTTGCTGAAAGTGGATGTAGCCAATTGGTGAACCACTATAAAAATTATGTATAAAAATTATGTGTTGTGTTCTCTGTTTGAATTCATGTTTCTCATCTACATTTTCCATCAATTTATTCGCTCTTCCAATTTTACATGAAGTTTGCCTATATTTTCTTTGCATGAGTAAGTTTTTGTCTTTTCTATGATGGATTAGTATGAAAGATTTAAATAAATCATCTCTCTCTTAATACTCTAATCTTGTTGAATTAGTCTTTCAGTGGAAAAATTACCATGTTAATATTTGCCAAAGGCATTGAAATCGACTACCTTTATGTTTTCATTTCTTACTGGTATAATTGGGAAGGTTTTGATCATTGATGTCTTGTTGCTACGAGAATATATGTTACCTTTGTAATTCTATATTTTCTATTGATTAATAAGCTCATGTACGTGCAAAAATTTTTATGCACCTCAAGTTAATAAGCTTATGATAAATTATGTTAGGGAACTTTAGCAGATAATATATTTTGCCTCATAATTTGAAAGCCTTGTAGATTTGCTTTCACAATTATAAGTTTGTGATCATAGTTTGAAACCCAAATTTTCTATAGCCAATTTGAAGGGGATCCTCTTATGTGCCTTCATGTTAGCTCGTCATTGTTTCTTGAGTTTTAATAGAATGTTAAGCGGAACATCTATGACATATCCATCAAACTATTTTAATCTTGAGTCTATAGAAAACCTCTCTCTTTGTTGTAACAGTCTCTCATATTTGTTTTCTATTCATTGTCATATATGCCCATGGAAATTCTCTATTATTTGTAAGTGTGGGCTGATCTAGAAGCTAGTTTCATTGTGTCAATGAAAATTAGTTTATTTACATTGTTTCAAATGACTATTAAAATATTTTCTAGAAGAAAATTTTAAAGGTTTATATAGATGCATCTATTTGAAGGCAATTACATTTGATGATGTATCATCTTAAAATGGAAGCACTTCCATGATAAGAATGTTTAGCCCTCTTTAGGGGATATTTTTGACCTCCATCATACTATCCCTCTATTTCTGCATCATCCCCTGCTTCTGTGCCAGTTTAGGACCCTGATTGGGCCTCTCCGGGCACCTTCTACCCCACCTGGCATGTTTTCCATGGGTTCTGGCCCCCTGGGTCAAGGTCGATCTCGACCCTAACCAGGGTCCCCCTTTTGAATCTGGAAGCCTGTTGGCTGCTGGGGGTCATCCAAAATTTAATTTTCCCGCTTTTGGGTCGGCTGTTTCAGGTTCCGAAGCAGTGATTCCTAAATTATATTTAATATAGGTCCTCTTCTAGGGGTATGAGTCTAATTGGAATTTAATTCTCCTATGTCGACCTCTTTAGAAGATTGTGCCCTAGTTTCATATAAAAGGAAGCCTTTCTCTCTCATTTTCTCTAAGTCTTCTAAGTGCAAAAAGATCTAACCAAGATTTTGTCAAGAAGCAAAAAATTTCAAGCATCCATTGTTCTACATGTTTCCAAGCTTTCAAGGTGTTCAAGTCTTCCTCTCAATCATTCAAGTTCTCCATTGAAGATCAAGAATTCAAGCTTCCAAGCCTTTGAAGGGATTAGGTTCAAAGATTCAAGATTCAACATTCAAACCCTAGATCTAGCCATTATGATGGTGTGATCTTCCTTCAAGATCCTTTGTGCATCCTCAAGACTCTTTCATTACTTCTTCAAGGTGGATTCCAAGCATACAATCAT
>MU223135.1:995953-1017162 GCA_018584345.1 Thuja plicata | reverse complement strand
TATATATATATATATATTAGGCATAATTATTTCTTTTAAAATCTCTCGTGTATGACAAGCATAATTTGATCAAAACATATGATTTTTAAAATTTTTTTGAAGTGTGTAGAATTGTCTCTAGTTTGATGTCATATAATTTTTTTTGCAAGAAACGTTCAAATAAAAAAGTTATTAAAATAACAGAATAGCATGTTATCTTTAGTTTGTAGACCTGTTTTAGTAGAAATTCAATGAAAAATAGAAAAATTATTCAAATTTACAAACAAATTATATATTTGGAATATGTGTAGTTTGATCTTTAATGGGTTTTTATTTTGTCAAAATATTCATCTGAAAACGTCTTCAGATATATGTCTAAAGTCCTTATTTTGTATGGACACTAGTAGAGCCTTCAAGTTGCAGATCAAATCAGGTCCAAGACTATGGTTCGGCTACCCAAGCCTCTTTCCAAACCAAAAGCCAACAGTAAAAGAGGGCTTGAAATTCAATTTTTTTATCTAAATAGGATCTCGTTTAGTAAACGTGACCCCGTTTACCATTTAAAAAAAAAATCATAACGTATAAATGACTTGATGGAAGGTTTTCTTTAAAAAATAATATTTTTTTTTCAAAACGAGATCTTGTTTTGAAACGGGTTCCCGTTTTGTTTTTCAAAATGGGACCCCATTTTATTTTTTGAAACGGGATCCCGTTTCTAAAAATTTAGACTCGAGATCCCATTTTGTTGAGTGTGATTTCACAAATTTGTTTAAGTATGAAATTTCCACCATAAGTGGACTCAACTTCTTGCACTTACCCACATCCCAAAATTCTTTTTCTATCAGATGTAATTGCATAGGTATTTTACATGTACGAAAGTCTCAACCTTGAAATTTCTTGATAAAAGTTAATTTATCCATAATAACCTCCAAAAAACTCACAAACTCTTACTTGGACATAGAATAAAACAATATATCCTTGAAAAAGAAAATAAATATATCATATTTTTTAAAATGAAAGTAGAAAGTCCTTACCAAGGTATTTCAAGTCGGGACAAGAGTAACTTCAACACAAAAATGCTCTCCAAAATTGCATCAATTCCTCATATAAAATTAATCATAGAAAAATCCATGAATTTTAGATTTAGGAGAAAACAAAATCAGAACAATGACCAAGGTGTTTTGGATGCACAAGAACGACAATGACTATCAGAAAATGATGTCACTCTTGGCATGAACAACATCCACACCTCTTTTCACTATGGATCCCATGCTCAACATATCAATAACTTGTTGATCAATACAAAAAAACATACATGCACATATCATATAACCATCACCAAGCTTCTACTTCATGGCTCTGATACCATATTAGGTTTCAAAACATCACATAGTTAATCATCATTTTGTATTTCTCCTTAAACCATTCGTAGTAGTACATATATAAAGGACTAAAAAAATCCTCATACAATTTTAGCAAAATTTAGACTTAGCGAGTTGTTGAAACAACTCATAACAAATACATAAAAATTTGAGCACTAATAATCAATTTTCAACAAAGAAAACCATAAAGTAGATTTTAACATTGATCTTTGGTCAATAACAAAAATTAGGCTATCATCTTGTGTGTGTCTCTCTCTTTGTGTTTTTATTTGTGTGTGTGTGCATGTGTCCATGCATGTGTGTGTGTGTGTGTGTGTGTGTGTGTGTGTGTGTGTGTGTGTGTGTGCGCGCGCGCGCGTGCGTATGCACGTGCGTGTGCGTGTGCGTGCGAGTGCGTGCGCGTGTGAGTGTGTGTGTGTGTGTGTGGGTGTGCGCACATGTATGTGTGTGTGTGTTCAAAAACATCCTTTATATTTAATCTCGACCATATTCAAGTCATTTTCATGTACTAAAGCAACATTTTTGTGTGTGATTATGTTTGATCCATGATGTTGACTTATACCCATTATAGTTATCTTTAAAATTAGGAATATCATAAGAATGTATATGCACATATATGTATATATACAATTATATTTGCCTCTGATATACCTTCTTAATTAAATATTGCATAATCATTAATCTATTGATATAAAATCTGCATACTTATTTTTCATTTTGAATACATTTGGAAAAGAATAAAATAAGAATGTTCATGATCATTATGCATTAAAATTCATGTAGATTTAGATTGCATTGGAACATATTAAATATTTACTTAATCATATTCATGATGGCATCATAGGTGAATATTGCATTAATATGCACATGAGCATGATGAATAAACTCTTAGACATATAAAAAAATGTTTGCATCTTATAGAAGTAGATTAAATTTTTCAAGTGTGTTTGGCTTATGATTCTAGAAATGAGTGTCGAATATGGGTAGACAGAGAAGTGTGATCCTATTTTCAAAAAAAATATGAATATTTTAAAGTGCTTTGGCAAAAGTTTTGTTCATTTAAATAGATGAATCATGCTAGAAAAATGTATTGTTAGGTTTTCCTTGCCATACCCTCATCGTAGGACATTGTACTATCATGTTTAGATATGCATGTAGATGTATCGATTTGCACCAAGGTTTCCACCCTACCATTTTTTCCAAGTGTGTCTAGGAATTTTGTGTAGGGTCAGGTGTTATTTGAGTTAAGAACTTTGGAGAAGAGTAGTTTTATGGTTGGGTGGAAAAGTGGCTGAGTCATGTTCCCATCCTTTGGTTGGTAGATGACCATGTGGGTTGGTGGTGACCAAGGATGATGTTTGTTATCTTGTATTTATCATCATTTGTACTTGTAATTTATAGTTTCACTGTCAATTTTTACATGACTTGAGAGCAAATGTTGTAACTATATATTTTAGATATATGTGCTATTTTTTTTATAGGTTCATAAATATGTGTTATTATTTGAATAAACACTTAAACTTTAAAATACAGTTTTTACATTATGTAAATATT
The DNA here is from genome assembly GCA_018584345.1 of Thuja plicata. NCBI lineage: Eukaryota > Viridiplantae > Streptophyta > Pinopsida > Cupressales > Cupressaceae > Thuja > Thuja plicata. The sequence continues at coordinate 1,014,247 of MU223135.1, read as the reverse complement.
TGAATTAAATTATTTATTTACCCTATGTGGAAAATGTTTTATTATTTAAGTTATGAGATAATTATTAATATGGGATCCTTAGATCATGTAATCATTCAAAATATAGCTTGTGATTATAATTAATAGTAGATGAATAGTGATTATTCTTACCTACATTTCTTTGTACTTGCTGGCAGGGAAAAGGAAACCAAATAGACATCTAGAGATCTTGCCACATCTTATTGCATCAAGTCCATATAACATTGAATATATGCTAGGGATAATTTATAAGTGCCACATCTCATGTTGTAGATATAAGTATATTGGGAGATACATTCACCAGTGGTGATTACAATAGAGAGTGGAAATATATAGAAGTCAAGCAGTAAGATATGAGGAATATATACATGAATATATTGAATTATAAGGATATTTATTATGTAATGATTGAATATAAATGAATACAAATACTTTTGAGTCTTGATTTATTGCATTAATATTTTGTCTAGATCTAATTCTTTATTTCCTCAATAGGACTGAATCTGGGTTTAAATACTACAAAAGTAAAAAGTCACTAGGGATGATAAATCAGATCTCTGTCCCTTAGATTTATTGCTAACTTTGGATCTATTGTCAGGACCTTGGTTAGGTCTTATTGAGGTATAACCCAAGAAATTTGTAAAATAAAATCCTGATACTAGATAAGGAAGGAAAGGATATATTCAAAAAGATATGAAAATATGCAAAACTATCCTCTTGATATCTACCTTGTGAGAATGAGTTAGGCACCAAGAAGATAAGAAATGGAAAGGGGGAAGAGGTTAGGAGGAGACCAATGAAGATATGTGACCAATAATAAAAGTAATCAAATAACTAGTGTTAATGTCTTTGGGTAGCAGCAGGAGATATCATCTACCTACAATGGTTGTGCAAATTCAATTAATCTCAAGCTTTCTCAGTTTCATGATGTTGTATCGGTTCTTCATTGATATGCTTGGTAGTGGCTATATTTTTCTGGTGATGTTGTTGAATTTATGTATATTGCTTCACGTATTCAAGATGATTCATATCCTTGTGTAACTACTACTACACAACTTTAATAAAAATTATATACAAGTGTCATTATCCATTGAGCTCGAGTGGAATTGTTGTCTGTCTTTTGGACTTCCTTTTATGATTGCGGAGATGTGGCATTGCTAGAAGATCATTGTCCTCATATTTTGGTAACTGTCATCAGATATTAATGATCCCTCATGTGGTGACTCTTTGTCTACCTGTCATTTTGGTCTTTCTAGGCTGTGTCGAGTATAGACAGAGTTCAGTGTATGCGGCCAACATACCGTTTTGAAGAAAACAATGTGTTATGATCGTTGTAGGGAGAGCTAGCATCAGGGCTCCTTCAGGCATTTTAATATCTATTTTGTTTCATCTAATTCAAGAACTTTCTTATGTATGATCATTATATGATCATTTTTGTCTGTCAATAATCTGATATTTGTGTGATTCATAAGGTTTCTATTATATTGTAAATGTTGAGGAGGTGTTGCTCGATCTGATAAAAGACATTCTTTATATTGTAGATGTCGAGTGTGAAATGACATTCTACTAGTGTTTGTTAAGCAAGTACAGTCTCAGTGAAGAAGCGGTTCTTCTGATAAAGCGGTTGAGCTTTGTATTGAGTCTTCTGATTGTTCAATAAAGGATATATTTTGAGCATGGTTGGGGTTTTCCTTCGAGTAGGAAGGTTTTCCCACATTAAATATGTGTTTGGTGTTTTGAGTTATCTATTCCTTTTTTTGAGAAACTACTTTTATATTTTTGGTTCAAAACATTAATGTTTTGAGTTATCTATTCCTTTTTTTGAGCAACTACTTTTATATTTCTGGTTCAAACATGGTATCAGAGTGGCTCTATTTAAGATCCAAATCAGAATAAGAAATTTGGGAATTTAAGGGATGCAAGTTATGAGGGATTCTTATAAAAATGTGTAGCTGAAGATCCTTGGAGGGTAGAATCTCTGAAGAAGCTTCCATTTTTCTCATCCATTTTTACATGTTTGGCATTCATGTCTATGATGATAGCAGCTATGTTGTGTGATGGCAAATTAACAATTGGTGGATTGTGAGGAAGTTTAGCAAATAAAGAGATAAGTATTTTATGATTGTACCTTTAAATATTGATCATGAATTTTTTATGTAGTTAATATTAATTCATGTTATAACACTGGGAAGAATGTATGCTTTTTGCATTGTTCTGTATATTTTCTTTAGGATAGTTTGACTCTATGAACTTCTTTTTATATCTCTAAAAAAATATTCCAGGACGGATCGAGAAGCAACAGGATGATGAGAGATTACATGCAAAGTCATGCAAGCAGTAGAAATGAACATGGGGGCACTACTTGCAGCCATGAGACTGTATTGGTGACACATAACATCATTTAAGAGGAAGAACCTATACAATTTTTCATTGTGATTTGTTTCTTCAAAAAGGAATAAATGATATTTAGAGGGAGACTCTTCAGCTGCAGAGATCAGATTTGCACAATCAATCTGAATTTTAAATTGGTGGCTCCAAAGTAGAGGATGATTTGGGATGAGTTCAAGGAGGACAGTCTTAAACTTTAATATATCAAAAGGTTGATGCAAGTGTTTTAATATTCAAAGAGAGATCGTGTGGAAGAGGGAGAGTGCCAAGTCCTTTGTAGAGGATCAACAAGCTAGTAAAGCAGCGTGACTGCAAAAGCTCCTTGTTTGGTCAAACATTAGAGTCAATTAATTAATTGTGATAATCAAAGTTGTGAGTATGTTGTCCCTGTTGAGAGGGAGTCTCAACATTCAAATGATATTTTATGTACTTTAATGCATTCTTCTCTACAAGAGAGGTTTGAGGTGCAAGCTCTTGTTAATGCATTCTTCTCTGTGAGAGAAGTTTGAGGTACAAGCCCTTGTTACTACATTATTCTCTATGAGAGAAGTTTGAGGTGCAAGCCCTTGTTAATGCATTCTTCTCTGCAAGAGAAGTTTGACACGAAAGCCCTTGTTAACACATTCTTCTCTGCGAGAGAATTTTGAGGTGCAAGCTCTTGTTAATGCATTCTTCTCTATGAGAGAGAAGTTTGAGGTGAAAGCCCTTGTTCTACCCTTTGATAATAGCCATGGTGGATCCACCCTTTGGGAGTAGTCATGGTGGATGTGATGTGAGAGATTCCATGAGTTAGAACTTATGTTTATTCACCCTCTGGGAGTAGCCATGGACGATATCACATTAAGAGAATTTGTGATAAAGTTTTGTTGTTGATACATATGGGTGTAGCCATTTTGTTTTTTTATATTGAGAAACACCTTGAAATGAAATCTGCAAATGATATCTACTTTTATAAGAGAGAGTTTTAATGTCGTTGGGTAGCAACAAGACATATCATCTACCTACAATGGTTGTGCAAATGTAATTAATCTCAAGCTTTATCAGTTTAAAGATGTTGCATCGGTTCTTCATTGCTATGCCTGGTAGTGACAATATTTTTTTTGGTGGTGTTGTTGAGTTTATGTATATTGTTCCACATATTCAAGATGGTTTGTATCCTTGTGTAATCGCTACCACACAACTTTAATGAAAATTACAAATAAGTGTCATTATCCATTGAGCTCAAGTGGAATTTCCATTCGTGCCTTTTGGACTTCCTTTTATGATTGTGGAGATGTGGCATTGTTGGAATATCCTTGCCTTCATCTTTTGTAACTGCCATAAGGTATTAATGATGACTCATGCGGTGACTCTTTGTTTACCTGTTGTTTTAGTCTTTCTGGGCAGTGTCGAGTATAGACAAAGTTCAGTGTTCGTGATGAATATAATATTTTGAAGACAACGGCATGTTATGATCATTGCAGGGAGAGCTAGCATCAAGGCTGCTTCAGGCATTTCAATATCTATTTTGTTTCATCTACTTCATGATCTTTCTTATGTATGATCAGTATATGATCATTTTTTGTGTGTCAATAATCTGATATCAGTGTGATTCATAAGAATTATATTATATTGAATGTTGAGTAGGTGTTTCTTGATCTGATAAAAGGTATTCTGTATATTGTAGACGTCAAGTGTGAAATGACATTCTACTAGTTTTTGTTAAACAAGTACAGTCTTAGAAAAGAAGTGATTCTTCTGATAAAGCTTCTGAGATTTGTATTGAGTCTTCTGATTGTGCAATAATCGTTTGTTTCCTGGAATATGTCAGGAATTGGCATTATCTAATTATGGGTAATGCTAAATTCCATGTTTGTGTCCTTGGAAAAAAATGGAATTGGAATTCTGAAATTCTCATTTTGCCCCCAAAATGGGAATATCATCTTCCACCTAAATAGGTGGAATTGGAATTTCAAAATAAGTGGAATGGGAATTCCAATTTTTAGAAAACCAAATTTAATATTCATGGGATCCGTGACTATAAAGGTGTATATTATATTGTTATAAGGATGTATATATACACATGTGTGTGTATATACACATGTGTGTATATACACATGGGTGTATATACACATGTGTGTATATACACATGTGTGTATATGTATATATATATACACACATGTATGGTGTGTGTATATACACACATGTGTATATGTGTGTATATATACACAAATGTGTGTGTATATATATACATGTGTGTATATGTGTATACATGGATACACACTTGTATGTGTATATGTATGGTGTGTATATGTGTGTATATATACACACATGTATGTGTGTATATGTGTGTATATATACACACATGTGTATATATACACATGTGTGTATATGTATGTGTATATACATAAATGTGTGTATATGTGTATACACACATGTGTGTATGTGTGTATATATATACACACATAGATACACACTTGTATGTGTATATACACACATGTGAGTATACACACACACATGTATGTGCATAAACACATGTGTATATGTGTGTATATGTACACAAATGTGTGTATATGTGTGTATGTGTGTGTATATGTGTATATGTGTATACATGTGTGTATATACACATATGTATAAACATATACATATGTGTGTATATATATACATATGTATATACACACATGTATGTATGTATATATACACATGTGTGCATGTGTGTATATATACACACATATATACACACCATATTCAAAGAATTAAAAAATAAAGAATTAAAATTCTTTATGCATCTTCTCATTCATCTTCCGGGTGAACCAAATGGATCAGACCATATTCCAGGTTTTATTTTGAGGATAAGCATCTTCCTGAATATGGAGCATCTTCCTGAATTGACCATATCTAGGATATAGTATTCCAGTACCCAAACGGGCCCTAAAGGATATATTTTGAGTGGATAGGTTTTTCCCTTGAGTAGGAGGGTTTTCCCAAGGTAAATATGTGTTTGGTATTTTGAGTTATCTATTCTCTATTTTTGAGCAACTACTTTTATATTTCTGGTTCAAAACATTAACAACTACCCCTTGATTGCTTGGGACAGAGTTTGTTGCCCTAAAGATGAAGGGGGAGAGGGCATTAGAAATATTGGTGATCAAGGGAAAGCATTAGGAGCCAAATTAGTTTGGCGTCTTTATAGGAATCCACAGGCCAAGTGGGCGCAAATTCTTATATCAAAATATTTAACAAATAATAACCCAAAAACATCTTCAGGGAAAGGAACCCGCTTAGGGGTTCCCGCATTTGGAATTTTATGCTAGAATGTCGCAACATTATAGCTAGTAAACTTACTTGGAACTTAGGGACAAGAGATGAAGCACTCTTTTGGGTAGATTCTTGGGGAGGGTTTGAAGCTCTGGATATACCCCAATTTGCCCAGTCTAGGAGCATTCTAGAACCCTCGCTGGGCTCCTTTGTCAAAGATTACATTAGAAGATCATCTCAGGGTTCGAGTTGGGAATGGAAGGATTTTTTAGCCCACAATCTACCTAAGGATGATGCTTGTCTCCTTTTGGAGGCATTAAACAAAAGATGTGTAGTCTTCAATTGTAATAACGATACCCTGGTATGGGATGGAGCTAAAAATGGGGAATATAACTCTCGGGATGGGTATAAAATTATTAGAAACAAAAAAATCAGACCAAAGACTAATATACCTATAAATCTTTGTTGGAACAAATTTTGTCTACCTAAAGCAGGCATCTGCACTTGGATTGCTATGCATCAAAGGCTACTCACAGCAGAAAGATTTAAGAAAATGGGATATGAAGGACCCAACAGGTGCCCTCTCTGCGAACAAGAGGAGGAAGATCTTAACCACATCCTATTATCATGCCATTTTTCAAATTTATGTTGGAAGTGGCTATGCTGCATCTTGGGCTGGCAATCTACTTTCCCCAACACCATTCTTGAAATGCTCCAATCCTGGCCCGAATTAAAAAAGGGAAGCATTTATGCTAATTTATGGATCACCGCTCCTTCAATTATCATTTGGGAACTATGGAAGGAGCGGAATAGAAGAATATTCAGAGATGAAAAATTGAATGTTAAACAATTGATTAATAAAATGGAAACAAGCATAATAGAATTTATGAATAATAAAAGTAGGAACCAACAAAAAAGGGAGGCAAAGATGTCTCGTTGGGATGAGGAAATCAGGGGAAAATGGGTTGGCCTCATCCTCCCACCCTTCTATGGCCCAGGAGAAAATTTATCAAAATCTAGAAGGGCGGAGTGTGTATGGAAACCACCAGGCCACGGATGGTTTAAACTGAACTTTGATGGGGCATCAAGGGGAAACCCAAGTGTTGTTGGTATTGGTGGGTGTATTCATAATAGTGAAGGTAGAGAAATAGCAGGGTATGCCTCTCCTATTGGTCATGAGACTAATAATAGGGCGGAACTACTTGCACTCACAAAAGGACTAAAAATATGTAAGGACTTAGACATAAAAAATTTGGAAATTGAAGGGGATTCAGCCATTATAATCAATGCCCTTAGGACAGGATCTACCCCTAACTAGAGATTAAATGCTCTTCTTGCTGAAGCCATTAATATATGCAAAGAGTTCTCCAGAATCACAATTAATCATATTTATAGGGAAGGTAATTTAAGGGCAGACAAATTAGCTAATCTGGGAGTAGACGACATGTCCATCCCTCCAGAGGCGCCTCCATTAACAATTCAGGATCCTCAAATTACATAACTCTTATGGCTGGATAGAGCGTAGTAAATAATCTGTCTAGAGCTTAACTCAAAGAGGTTTCAATCTAACATAATAAATAAACTATAGTTCAAATAAGTCCCTCTGTTTAAAATTTTTAATTAAACCTTCCTTAAAGTTTCTTTGGTACCTTCACTTTTAGGAGATGCAACCATCCCCCTTCTTTAAACACGCTAATTCAAGGTAAGATTACACTAATATTGCTATAAAAATATGTATATATGTATGTACGTAGGTACATTAACATGGGAGTATATATGTATGTAGATATGCGCACATGAATTGCCCATATGTATGTATATATGTGCTTATATGGGAATGTAGTTAGGTATATGTGTATGCACATACTTTTATTTTTAGGTTGACATCCCCTTTGGTTGTATAATTAGGTTAGCACCCCAGTGAAACAGAGATTACTATTACAGACATTTGATAGTATCAATTTATATATCAATATATATTTCAAGAGGCTACCCATATTCGGATATATATGTGGTTTCATCCTCAGGGAAGTGTATAGGAACTTCACATCCAAATATTTCCTTTGGATACTGTTATAAATGAAATTTAACCTCCCATAGCCACTATAGGATGTAGTTCCCATAAAGTGATATTTACCCAAGTTTTAAATATAAACGCTCACCAAGTATCAAATTAACCTTCACATCTCAGAGATATGTCCCATCAAATGTATCATTTATGATTCCTTTCCATAAATATCACTTGAAAACTTATGTGTGCCACCTCTCCCTTTGATTTCGATTGATGAGGCTGGCATGATTTGGTGATAAATGCAATAAGAAAAGGTGCATAATTTACTGATTAAAACCCACATGTCAGTACCTTGATAATTATGATTCATTAAGTAAGTCCAAATTATGCTTTGGGAATGACGAAGGACAAAGTTACTTTAGGGTGAAGATATTGGCATCCATTATTTATAACTTGAGCTGGCCTTTTGCATTATCATTAATCGCAAGGTAATCCTCTTGGGTAAGATTAGCTCTCTGCAGAATGGAGTCCAGGCTTATTACATTCCAACTTAGTGACAATCGGGCTATGACATTTCGAGGTGCTATCAAACCAGAAAGGTGGAACAAGATTCTCAAGCCTATCCCACAAGTTGCAAGAAGAGCACTAGAAAAGGGTATGGGGGAAGCATACCTTGACTATGCCTTCACATACCGAACCAACAGTAATTTTGTAGGTATCTTTCTAGCCTTGGCTACTTTTGCAGGATTTAAAAAAGAAGAGGTCATGGAAGCAACAAAGTTAATCTTTGAAGATGACATACTGGGAGGTCTGGAGAATATGGTATATAGCATCAACAACCTAATCCTTGTACCATTTGCAGAAGATTCTATGCAAACTAATATTGCAAAGCTAAAGGATATACCAAATAATAAAAGGGTCCCTATGTTTATCCTCAAAGATGAGAAGACCTTCGATTCCCACTGGTCAGAGATGCAGAGAAATGTGGATTTTCTGTTCAAACTAATATTGAAAAGGGAAATGGATAAGGATTGGCTCCTCAAATATTGGCGCGACGAAGGCTTTGACATCCCAGAAATGCTAGATGATATGGAATTGGAGAACTTTTGTATTGTAGCCCCCTCTGTGAAGAAGTGCTCGAAAATGTTGAAGGCCTCGGATGATGAAGAAGTGGCTATCATCATTGTTAAAAAGTGCGAGGGGGAATGGAGTTGTGATCTGCTCCATAAGGGCTAGAATAGGAAGGGGTAAGCCTTAAATGGTGGCAGCATATATTAGCTATAGATATAACTAGTTTTGTTTATAATTGTCAGGAGGGAAACAAGTTATAGTAGTGGTTTAGCATAAGTGTACTGCTTCAAAGTTATAGATTAATAGTAGAAGGTACCAGACATTATACTCTGTTACGATAGTTAAATTTTGCATAGATATAATTTTGTGAACTTTGTATCATATTTAGATAAATCCTTCCCTTCTGATTACTATTGCTTGTTTTTTTTAGAATAGTAATTCGAAGGAAGCTTCTCTTTAAATGGTATAAGTGTGTTTATAAATATTTTGTTGCTAGTCATTTAGAAAGTGGGCAAATTACAGCCGGGAAGATTTTTAAATTAGAAAGAGATAGTTAAGCTCTAGAAATAGCAATAAGTCATTCTATTCCATCTGTTTTGGGTAAGATTGTAATACTCAACAGGCGTTAGCAACACTTTTCTAACTGATTGCAGAAATTCATAATATACCTCTCTTTTACAAATATTATATATACATACACACACACACACACACACACATATATATATGTATATTTATATGTATATATGTATATGTATATATATATATATATATGTATATGTATATATATATATGTATATGTATACATATACATATACATATATATATATATACATNTATATATATATATATATATGTGTGTATGTATATATATAGATATGTGTATATATATATATATGTGTGTGTGTATATATATACATATATATATATATATATCTACATACATATGTATATATATGTATACATCTATTTATCTTATATATATGTACATAATTCATATATATATATATATATAAAATATATGATTACATCATTAAAATATCTAATGAAAATATACTCCATTTTTTATATAGGGGTAGCTTTATAAATTCATCTATACGTTTATGAATTTATACCGATATAGGAATATATTCCTTTAGTAAGATTCTTCATATTAAACATTTGTAGACAACCTCAGCTTGTAACCGACAAGACACTTTAGGGAATTAACTATAATTCTACTTTTCTCTCCAAACATATTTAAAGTTTACTTAATTAGAAATGTTTAAGATAATTTATTATGATAACCATCCACTTTTCAACCTTTAAACTACCATGCTGTAGATGATGGATCGCTGTCGATTCCTCTCCGCAGTACCTGAACCGCCACTAGAAATCCCCTATATTAACTCTGTAGGATCTTGACCTAGGTTAGTGGGCTTCTTAGTTTTAATCCAAAATGACAACGCCCATTAAACTCAAAGGCCCTCAGATTTAGATAGCCTTCGACACACCAATTTTAGGAATGAGGATCAAAATTGTTTCACTTTCGTCTCATCACCTAGTTATTAGGGTTGTCCTGAGAATCTTAGGTAGAGAATGCCTTAATAATCTGGATAAGTTCCAAGTTAACTCTGATATCCCTTCTCTGTTCTTAGCCTCGGCCCTCCAAGCTGGCACCGATAAACTTCTGTTGGGGATTCTATGTAGAAGATTGTTCAAAAACTCCTACCTAGGTGATTTAGATAAAGTCCTGGCTAACATTAGGGAGGATTTAACTATTCCAAAACCTTGCTTTTATGATTTATCAATGGTAGGAGGCCAGCTTGTACCATCTTTTCCAGTGTTACAAATTGATGACCTGGAACTCTTTGCGGCTTGGACTCTGACCATCAGAAGAAACTTGAACTTCCTGTATAACTTCTTTCATGTTAAAATCCTGGAAGGAGCGGACTGGATAGACTCCTTTATTCAGGAAGATCAGGTTGGAAACTGGGAAATAGATTTAGAACTCAACACCAATATAGACATTCCATTTCCAAGAAGACATTACAATGTAGAATATGATTCTCTATCGATGAATGATTAAAGAATGGTATGGGTGTATGTCTTTCCCTTTTTCATTTTTGGTTGTAGGATGGATCTGTTTTATTGAGCTCTTTGTGAGTTGTGCATAGTCTTTCTTTTATATCCAAAATGGTTAGCTCAAAGATGGTATCATATGTATTAAATACAGTTTCCTTTTATATGTTTATAGAAATAGACTAAGGTCCTGTCTCATGGATAAATAGAAAGAGATAGATACATTCCAAGAACTAGTATTTTAATAAGACCTCTTCACTAAGCAAAATCTTATTCCAACCAGTATTGAAATCATAAGGAGATGCTATTCTATGTTTTGTTAATGAAACATGGGTCATGGATTAATCATATTAGAGAAGGATAGCGTCTATGAGTTCAGACCTGGAAGTCAATTAGCTTTATGTAGTATTTCATTTAAATCCTAAACAATTGGGATTTTCATTATCAGGTGTTTCCAGTCTTGATCCAGGAACTAAAACTGTGAAAATGTGTTAATGTCTAATAATTTTTTTAGCATCAAGTGTTTTCCTAGCTATTGTGGTTGCAGGAAGGGAATCATCACCAAAGGTACAATAAAGCTCTAAAGTTGAAGACAAGCCTCAATTTGTTATTAGCCAACCTCAGGGCTAAATATAGATTAGATATCTAATACTGGAATTGGAACTCTGATTTGAGACAACTGTTTATATCTTCCGAAGGAATGCCTTCATATATTATGTAAATGAGGGAGTGCCCTCATTATTCTTGTAATTATATTATGGACCCAGGGTCCTTGGCAAGAATGGAGGTTTTCTTCTCCATTCTTTCCTACCAGTGCCTACAGAGAATGGAGTCTCTTGTAAAATTTGAATGTTTAAATTAATAAAAAGCCATGGGCCTTGCCCTTTTACCGATCAAAAAAAAAAAAAACTACTACCATGGGAAATAATAAAGGACTGGTGCAATTCCAAAACAAAAACACCCATGACCAAATAAGATAAGAGAATTATAAAGTAATTAAGGAGAAAATTAACGTAGAAAAGAGAATAACTATGGAAAGCCCAAATAAAGAGGAACGAAGACCAAGGAAAATGAAAGAAAGAGAGTAAAGACATTATAGAAGAATGGAAATTGTGGCAAAAATAAAGTTAAAGCACACCAATTTGGGTAATGTTGAGTGTGGCAATGTGGGTGCTAACTAAAAAAAGAGAAAGGAAGTAATATCAAGGAGGAAAGACGCCAAAAATATCAAATTCATATCGAAATAAGGCTTGACAAGTACTAAATAGTTTGGAGAAGATTCTTGAGGAATATGGAAGATCTAGAAGATTATTGTTAGGGGAATGTAGTAGCGCACATATACTCCTACCATACCAAAAATTTATATAAACCCTAGTAAAATACCAAACCTATTTGATATAACAGTCAAATTAGATGACAGATTTAGGGAACTTACGCAAACTCCCCAAAAGTTCTTAATTATAGATGAAGAATACTTAGAGAAAATATACTAATAAGAGTATAAACTAATTAAGAAAAGAAGAAAAAGATAAAGAGGAAACTACATCAAAATTGAGTGAATAAGAAAGGTCTTTAATAATGACATGTCATTTAAAAATAATAAAAAATGAAGTGTCATTTTGGAGAGTCATGTAGATGCATGAAAGTCAACATAGCAACAACTAGCAAAGATATTAGCAAGATCAACCACCAAATCTTAATCTCAAAGAAAATACCCTACTCTAATCAAGGAGAGAATGACAAAATAAGGAATGAAATGCACATCAAATGATAAACTCTATTAAAACAAATGCAAACCATTCACAAAGATCCATCCTTATCCTTCTCCTCTTTGTGTGTACTGTGGGCTCTCAAATTTGCACTATTGCTTGATTGCACAAAGATTCAAAGTTTGTGGTTAAAAAAATAATGACGAAACTAAGTTCCTTTTATATAATTCAAGATTTCAAATGGACGGTTTAGATTGAAGGAGACTGATGGGCAATGGATGGACATGATTGAATGGGATGAAATTTATTAAAGAGATAACTCAGATTGATAGACAAATATATGGGTTCCTAATAGAATAGATTGACAGGTTAAGTGGTTTGATTGGAAGATGACTAGATTGAATGGACATAAGACTAAATAGAATGAATAGTTAAGTGAATTGGTTAGGGAGATGACTGAGTAGATGAATTAGTTAGACTGGTAGTAAGTGGTAGTTAGAGAAGTGATATAAGAAGACTTAATTAATATTAGATAATTAAAATATTTATTAAATGGTGCACGTGCAGAATAAATAAATAAACTAAATATTTTATTTATTTGATAAGAATATTCCTTTTTTGGGATGGGGAATAATTAAACAAATTAAATAATTTATTTAATTATAAGAGGAATTGTTAGTAAATTAAATAATTAAATATCATTATTTAATTGTGATGAATGAAGACTTAGGAAGGATTATTCATTTAAATAATAAAGATCATTTAATTAAATTTGAGTGGAAGAATTAATTAAATAATAAATTATTTAATTCATACTTAGAGGAATAATTAGATAATTAAATAATTAAAAATAATAATTATGAGAAGGGAGGGAAATGTTGATTTTTGAATTTGAACTAGAAGAATGACACTAAATTAATTAAATAATTAAAATTAATTAATTAATTAAGAAAAAAATTAGTATAATTGTTGCTTGTAGGCATGAGATAATGTCAGGTGTTTACAAGTCACAATCCCCTGACCAAGACCAATCCTCATTTCCATTTAAAAGTGGAAGAATTTTGGTGGAAGAATTACCATAGACAAAGAGAAAGAGAAGAAAGAAAATAAAGAAGAGAGAACAAAGCAATACAAAACGTGTGATGAAATATAAAGTAAAGAGTTCTTTGATATCAAGTTAAAAGAGATAAGGGTAGAGATAATAAAACCCAAATAATCTACAAAATTCATAAGGATAAAAAGCCAAGTATGCCAAATCAGAAACCTAAATCAGAGCAAAAATTACATAAAATAGAGGTTTCAATCAAAATTTGAGTATTTGGCCAAGATATCATTGAAGCAGTCAAATATGTATTCCTACTGGAGTCAAATTGGCAATGAATTGGAAAAGAAGAAGATCGACCAAAGTTGTTATATTTTGTAGCATCCCTAGGAAAAGAAGAGTTGGACTAGTATATGAAGAATTATCCCCAAAATAATAATAATTGGGAGTTTTGGCAAACTTTTCTACTTTAGATATTCATATTGAAAGATCTAGTCAAATGAGGGATCTGATACAAAAATAAAATGAATTAGTGAAAAACTATGACAAGAGATTTAAGGAAGTTTTTCGAGAATTAGAGGATCCATTGTCAAGATGGAAGAAAATTGAATGTTTTACATTTGGATTGCAAAAAGACATTAGAGTTGAACTAGATTGAAGACTCTTTGACTCATACACTAATTTGATCACAATGACATACCTGATCAAGGAACAATCTTGGAGGAGACCAGAAAAAGATGAAACTATATCTAAGCATTGAAGGAACTTAAACTATCATTCCAAAAATTAGTAGTTTAGATGGAAATCCTATCTAAAGAGCCCAAGAAATCTAAATAAATATGGTGCACACATTTTTCTAGGGAAGGTCATGTTCAAAATGAGTGCCCAAAGGCAGAAGGATAAATAATAGATGCCACAATAAGAACAATAAAACCAAATTTACCATATTGTGCTATCTGTAAAGAATGGGATATTCATCTAACTGAGGAATATAAAAACTCTAAATCCTCTATTTGAATGGAGGAAATCACTACAACCAAGGTTTCCATGGTCATAATTGTGGTGCCAATGAAAAAAATGATGTAGGTTAATGCTAACCACTGTGGAGAGAAAATAGAAATGTTTGCACCATGTATAACAACGAACAACAAGAATATCTTGAAGATAAAATACAATATAACTATAGAGGAGGAAGAGGTAGAGGAAAAAATAACTAGAGAAGAAATGTTACTACTTTCTTTAATTGCAGAAATCTTGGCCATTATGTCATTGAGTGTTGGGGAGAGAAGAAGAAGAATTGTGCATTTTGCGGTGAATATTCACATGATATCTATAAATGTAAAAACACAAGACAATTTTTATAGAATGCCACCACACTATTCAAAAATTTTTATTTGAAAAGAGGAGGAGAAATCCAAAGAGTATCTCTAGAAGAGATAAGAGGCTACCACATGATGTATGTTTGGTAAGCCAGATACATCTACTAAATAAAATTTTGAAGAAGAACTAATGATTAAAACTAAGAAAGGTTGGCCATTATGCCATGGAGTGTTGGGGAGCTCGAAGAAGAAGAAATACACATTTTAAGGTGAATAGTCACATGATATCTATAAATGTGTGAATGCAAGACATTTTTTCCAAAATGACATCACACTATCTGAAAGTGATGATTTGCAAAGAAGAATCAAAGTAATATGGAGAGTACCTCCAAAAGGAATAATAGGCTTTCATAGGATGGTTGTTTGGTCATTAGAATACTAAATAACATTACTAAGAGGAATTAATGGTGGAATCCAAGAAAAAGAATAAAATTGAACCTTAAAAGAAAGCCATCGTCCTAACTGAACAAGAAACAAATATCGAAAGAAACAAATGAAAGGAGGTTGATGAACAATATGGAGATTTAAACCTAGAGAAAAACACGAGTACTTATGGCTTACCAAATCCCAACATAAATTTTCCTATTTTACAAAAGAAGTATGAATGTTAAAAGACCTAGCCTCTCTTTCTCAATAAAAAGTCCTTGTTGTGAAATTGAAACAATTTGACAAATTTTGGAACAAGCGGAAATTATAGAAAATTAACCAATTTTCAAAAGACTAGAACCCAAAGAATGGTGTTCTTCTTATTAATGTTCCTCTTAATGATGATAAGTTGAAATATGTTATGGTTGACCTAGGAGCATACTTGAATATTATACTTGAAGCCACATGGGAAAAACTTAGAAGACCTAAAATTGTTAAGACACCGATGAAGATCAATCTAGCTGATGGCCTCAAAATATAAACATTAGGCACTTGGAAGAATGTTGAAGTTAATATTAAGGGAAAAAAATAAATTATTGATTTTGAGATTGTGGAAATAAAATAAGCCTTCAAAACCTTTAAAACCCTATTAGAATTAAGTCGGTTTGTCAAATTTAATAAAATTATAGATTCTCAGAAGGAAGACATGTCCAATGCTAATAAAAAGTAGATAGTGCATATATCACTTAATATCAAATATAGATCCTATCTAGAACTTGTGTAAAATAATTAACTCCATATGTAACTTATCTATAGATTTCAGGACTATCTAGGTTTTGCTACAAACACTATTTGGATTCTGATGAGTCTTCATGATGCAAATCCACTCTATGTGAACACCAAAGAACATAGTATCAGTAATAGATGCATAATACATTAAACAAGGAATCTAACACATATAGTTATCAATGTTCTCTAGCATGGGAGATGTTACATAATATATTTTTATATGGCAAGGCTATCTACTACATAGAAAGCTAGCATATCTACTATCTCTTGAGCATATGTCTTGTCATATATCATTGAAATCTCATGTTATCATAATATAATTATGCTATCATGATGTTATTGTTTTTAATATCAATCCACATATCAAAATTTAAAGCAAACATTAGAGAAACAATGGAGCAAACTATGGTCTTTGCAATGGTATGATGGTCCATAAGTTGATTTCATGCATACAGCTTCATATTTATATTGAGTGGATGTGGATGTGAATTTTGTTCTTCCATTGCATTGTTCCTATTTTACATGATTCACATTTTCATCCTTTACACATGCTTAATATAGTTAATATTGGTGTACTTGTGATGTGCTTATGAGCTAGTCACTATTGTACTATACTTGTGATGTGTGCTTGAAGTAGGAATCCTATGCATAAGTGATGTATACTTGATTCAATAACTATGTGAACTTGAGATTAGAGAATGATACAACTCCTATGTAAATTTGTGCATTTTTTACACTAGTGATTAGTATTATACCCAAACTTTATTAGAATGTGTTGTTATCAACCTAGTGTAATTTGACTAATTTAAAAGAACAAGATTAATTAATAGTCATAATTTAAAGAGATAATATATTTATTATATAAGATAAGAGGATGACATGTCTCTATTATCAATGTATGAACAATGGAGCCTTTGATTCCCAAAAGGTATATGTAGGTAGGGTCATAAAAAATTAACCCTGAAAGTTTACTTTGGGGTTTAGGGATGACCCTGATATTGAGAGCTTATCACTATCTAGTATAACCATATGAGTGGAAACATGGAGTAATTTCCACATGATGGTTGGAGGATTTATGTAATCAAAAATTCTAGATTATATGGAAGATGTTTGGTTGAGTAAGTCAAGAGTACTTATAAAATAAACTAAAAAAATTATAGTAACCAAGGGGTAGTTGTTACTAAAATATTAGACTAGGTACAACTATGTCAAGCTATTTCATAACTCTATGAAGGTGTAGCTCGCAAGTTGAATTCTTGAGTTCTTGGATCACCACCTTGAACTCCCAAATAATAAACCTCCAAAATTATCAGACAAAAATCCATGTCGAGAAACATTCATAATGCTTCATAAAGTTGTCTCATGACCTTCAAACGAGTAGTGTGTGTGCATGAGCATTTACACGTACCCATGTGTGTGTGTGTGTAGTTTTGGTCTCTTTTCTAATTTTACATCCTAAATCTCGATTTGATCCTTGAGTCCAAGTTCGGATCCTTGAGCCTATTTCTTGTCTAGTAGATATTAGGAAAATGGTGTCTCAACCTTGTGATAAAAATAAGTTTATGGTGCATTCTAAGTATTGGATAAGGTGCATTTTGAGTGCTGGAGAGACATTTGTGTTTTTTTTTTCTTGGTGGCTCTAGATCTGCTAATAGATCTATTGGAGTTGTTAGCCTTATTTCTATTGGATATACTACTAGGTATTAATATCAGTCTAGAGGTGTATTGTACATACATACATGCATGCATACATACATATTGAGCTCTCAAATTATTTGACAACAATGCATGTCAAGATAGATTGATAATGCTTCATCAAGTTTTCTTACAACCTTTGTGAGGGTATTATTTCCAAGATCTAGACTTCTGAATTTTTTGAGCAATAATCATATTAAGTTTACAATATCTTTTCCTATATTTGAAAGAATTAACTTCACAATATATGAAGTATTCAATTTTGAGATGGAAAGATTTTGGTTTACATTGTGTATGTTTTGTTGTTCAATGCTTTAGATCACACTCAGTGGTCCATCATCAGGAAGACAAAAGTGAATAGTAGGATCACAAACCTAGATTTAAAGGAGAGAAGAGGAGTGAGATGAGGGAATGGATTAGAAAATGAAAAAATAAAAATAAAGGAAGAAAGGAAGCATAAAAAAATAAAGAAAATCTCTCTCTCTCTCTCTCTCTCTCTCTCTCTCTCTCTCTCTCTCTCTCTCTCTC
>MU223135.1:937809-969526 GCA_018584345.1 Thuja plicata | reverse complement strand
TAGAATAGGGTGCTTCATTTACTCATTTTTAGCTTAATCCGATGTTATTTGGTATTCTTGTTGTTTGCTTTGATCTCTTACATGTTTATTTGAAATGATATATGTGCTAACCTGCTAATGTTTGCATGTTTGAGCTTGCTCCCAACAGATTGAAGGATCCCATATACACAGTTTGTATTATTGTTTGTAATGCAGGCCTAAAATTCCAAATCACAAAGTATGGGTATATTAGTTCTTGCAGTCAAATTTTTTTTCCTCAATCACATGTAGTTGAAACATTTCTCTCAGATTGCATCCAATTGAAACATTTTTCCCTAATCGCATGCAGTCAAATTTTTTTTCTTAGATTGCATGTAGTTAGAGATTTTTTCTTAGATCACATGTATTTGGAACTTCTTTCTCAGATCACATGCAGTTGGAACTTTTTTCCCCAATCAAATGTAGTCAAAACTTTCAACCTTGATCGCATGCGGCCAAAACCTTTTTCTCAAATCACATGCAGTTGGAAAATTTTTCCCCAGTTGCATGTACTCAAAAATTTAAGTCCCTACTGCATATTTCCTTCATACTATTAGAATAGTCCCAAGGGATAACTGAGAGGGGGGGGGTGAATCAGTTATCAGTTATTTTAATTCTTTTCTCCAATTAATTCTAATATAACATTAAGCATATACACATTCAGATAACACAAATTAGAACACCACAATTTTGGTTACGAGGAAACAAAAATAGGTAAAAACCTCGGTGGGAATTAGCACCCACAAAGAACTTACTTGAGTATAATAATCCATGTTAGAAGATCTTACAACCCTATTAGGAGTTTATCTTTACAATGTAATAAGTACAGTGACTCAGTTAAGGGTCGGACCCTGTTAGGGGTGAGGACTCACTGTCCAAAAGCTCACTTCTAAAATGATGAAGGCTACAACCTTTAGGAAAGCAGATATACACTATATCTGATAATGAACTGTTTGAGTAGACCTGATATCTTGATCAGTTCCAATGTATTGTATGCTTTCACTGCTTCTTCACATAGATCTTTGTCTGATGAATGAAATGGCTTTACTCTCCCAAAATGAATAGCATTTTGTTTTGTCCTTCTTCTTTCTCTTTTCTTATCATTCACACTTGGTGATCTTCAAATGAACTACTATAAGTATCTTCTCCAGAATATATGATCTTTGTCAGCTTTAATAATCCCTTCAATGCTTCTCTTGTCGGACAAACCAAGCACGCAACATAATTAGAACCACACTACTCAAATTGAATAGACGCATCGCTTCACAAAGTCAGCTCCACCAAAATTACCCAAATGTCATACTTTAGATGAAACACGATTAGCGCCTTTGGTTAATTATCTTAGACTCATAACTAAACATTAATCTGAACACGCATATCCCATATATAGACACAACTAAAGAATTAATAAATTTACTGTCGGCTTCCTGAAAATAGTCTTCTGAAACTGTGGCTGGTAAACAAAGTAACATAACTCAATTGTTACTGAACATCTGAATCTGCGTGTATGTACATGGTATAGTAACTATGTCTGAAACATAAAAACAACCACACAAGTCTTCTACATATCCATACTAAAAAGCTAATACAGTTCACTGTTGTATACTATATGTTGTCATCAATGACAAACATATAGTCAAATATTTGCATAAAGGCAAATCTCCAACAATCTCCCCCTTTGACATTGATGGAAACATATGATTAAAAACACCATCAATCCAAGAGTGTCTTCTTTCTTTTTACAATCTTCTCAATATCCTCATCAAAGGTTCCTTTACATTGTTGCAGCTCTTCTGACTATGTTTTTATTTTTATGACTATATACCCCCCTTAATCTATACATGGAAAAGGGTGCCAAATACTATTAAGCACAGGTACTACTCCAGAAGTAGAGTAGTAAACCATTCATCAGTCACCAAGGACTAATGTTCTTACTGCAAATTCTAATCAGACTCAGGAAAGGGAATTACTCCCAACTTCTCCCTGAGATACTCAAAAGTATGTTTTGATAAAGGCTTTGTAAAAATATCTACTAACTATTCTTTAGTGCTCACATAATCCAACTTTACTTGGTTGTCTACAACTTTCTCTCTTAGAAAATGATATTTTATTTCAATGTGTTTTGTCTTTGCGTGCATCAGAGGGTTCTTTGACATATTGATAGTGTTGGTGTTGTCACAGTGAATAACAATAGGATAATCAATCTGAATTCCAAAATCTGTTATCATCGTTTTGATCCAAACAATTGTAGAACAATTCAATGTTGTTGCTACATATTTTGCCTCAACTATTGACTGAGAAATACAATTCATCTTCTTTCTTGTCAAAGTTACCAATCTGTCTCCAAGGAATACTGCTCCTCCTGAGGTACTCTTTCTATCATCAACACAACCTGCCCAATCAGCATCAGTATACACATAAAGTTGTACATTTTCTAAGTTAGAGTACCATAAACCATAGTCTATAGTTCCCTTTAAGTATCTGAATATTCTTTTTATTTCCCTTAAGTGATTTTGTTTAGGTTCAACTACAAATCTTCCACCAATGCCAACTACATTGGAAATATCAGGTCTAGATTGAGTGAGATATATGAGTTTTCCAATCATAGACTTGTATAGTGTCTTGTCAACTACTGTGGAATCATCATCTTTAGAAAGCTTGCTTCCTGTTATCATGGGGGTGCTTACTGGCTTGCAGTCTTTCATCTTGAATGTCTTTAATATATCCTTTACATATTTAGATTTATTTATGAATATACCTTTGTCTGTCTGATTTACATTTAATCCCAAGAAGTATTTTATAGGTCCAATCATGCTCATTTCAAAATCGCTCTGCATTTATTTAGCAAAATCTACACTAAGCTTGCCATTACCTCCAAAAATAATGTCATCAACAAAGATAGAAACAAGTAGTAGTCCATTAGGTGTCTCTCTTATGAATAGGTTGCAATCTGCTGCTCCCTTTTTGAATCCAATCTTTGTCAAGTAACCATCAAGTCTCTCATACCATGATCTTGGGGCTTGTTTAAGTCCATAGAGGGCTTTCTTTAGTCTACATACCATGTCTGGTTTGTCTAAAAGTTTGAATCCTTCAAGCTGCTCTATGTATACTTCTTCCTTCAAGTCACCACTCAGGAAAGATGACTTGACATCCATCTGATATAATTTGAAGTTCTTGAATGTTTCATAGGCTAAAAATAACTTTATAGCTTCTAGTCTACTCACAGGGGCAAATGTATCAAAGTAGTCAATTCATTCTCTTTGCGCATATCCTTTACATGCCAATCTTGCTTTGTTTCTAATCACTGTCCCATCTTCATTCATTTTGTTTCTGAATATCCACTTAGTTCCAATCACGTTCTTGTCACAAGGTCTAGGGACCAATTCTCATATGTCATTCTTCATTATTTTATCTAATTCTTCTTGCATATCACTTTGCCAATCTGAATCATTACATGCATCTTCAACACTTAAGGGTTCAATCTGTGAAAGTAAGCATTCCTCTTCATCAACGGTTGAACCTTTTTCTCTAGATCTTGTCAAAAATTTACTACTGTGATCTCCAATGCTATCTTCTTTAGAGTGGTATTTAGATGTGTATTTTGAGTTTTTAGGTGTGACACTCTCATCTGTAATCTGTGATTCTTTTTGACTTGGTTCAGGGTTATTGCATGATACATCAATAAAATCAAATATTTATTCAATAACTGCATCTTTACTGATTGGTCTATGTTCATCTTCAATCATAGGTGCATATTCATAATATCTCTCTTGAATCATGAACTTCTCATCAATCTTCACATGTGCACTTTCAATGATTTTCTTCAACCTTAAATTAAAACATCTATAAGCTTTTCTCTTAGTAGAGTAACCAAGAAAAATACCTTCATCACTTCTAGCATCAAATTTTCCAACACCATCATCTCTCTTGATGTAGCACTTGCTTCCAAAGATTTTGAACTATTTTACTCTAGGAACGTTACCAAACCAAAGTTCATAAGGTGTTTTGTTTGCGCCTGGTCTTAGTTGAATTTTTTTGATAGTATAGACTACTATACTGACTGCATCTCTCCAATAGGTGTGCGCAACTTTTCCTTCAATCATGATAGTGCACGCTGTGTCAAGTATTATCTTGTTTCTCCTTTCTACAATTCCATTTTGTTGAGGGGTTCTGGATGCACTTAGTTGTCTTTTGATCCCATGTTCTTCGCAGTACTCAAGAAACTTGTCAGATGTGAATTATCCTCCTCTATTAGATCTTAGACACTTTATCTTTAATCCAAACTCATTTTCAACTTTAGCTTTGAATATTTTGAACTTCTCAAAGGCTTCATATTTGTCTTTTAAGACCGCAACCCACATCATCTAGGAGAAATCATCAAAAAAAAAAAAAACCTTTCACCATAGTATGATCTTGTTTGAGTAAGTCCACATAAGTTTGTATGTATTAGATCTAGTTTGTTCTCAACAGAGTTTTGTTTGCTTCTGAATGAGGTCCTCACATGCTTCCCCATCACACATTCCCTACACATAGTATCAACTAGTCTTGCAATACTTGGAAGGTCTCTTACTGCCTTTACATTACTTATCTTCACTATGTTGTCAAAATTGATATGACAAAGTCTGTTGTGCCATAGCCAACTGTCATCCACTTTTGCAACAAAACAACTTACTTTAGAGTTGAGCTGAAAAACATTACCTTTGGTTTTTGAGCTTGATGCAATCATGTCTCCTTCTTTGTTGTTAATAATGCATTTGTTGTTTTTGAATTCCAACTGATATCCTTTATCTAGCAATTGTCCAACACTCAATAGGTTATGATGCAAACCATCAACATACAAAACATCATTTGTTTTGTTCTTTCCATCTAATGTGATAGATCCCCTGCCAATGATAGGTTTGGGAGTGTTATCTCCATATATAACCATGGCACCTTTGTACTTGTCTAGATGTACAAATTTGTCTTTGTCTCCTATCATGTGATGTGAACACCCACTATCTATGATCCAGTCTATTCTGATGTCAGCTTGTGAAACTAAAGCTAATTCTTGTGCTTTCTTTTCATCTTCAATTTCTATTTTATCAATCATTTTTTCATTATCTTTAATTGCAAAAAATCCAATTTCATCTTCTGTTGAATCATCATTAGTTACACCATCTTCAACATGATAGCATTCCTTAGTGTATTTTGGTTTGTAATCTGATCTGTACTTCTTGACTCTTTTAGGACACTTGGATGCAAAGTGGCCAACTTTATTGCATGAAAAAAATTTGAACGGTAGTTTTCCTTCATATTTTCATTTACCTTTCCTTTCCTTCTTAGCAATCATAGCAATGATTTCTTCTAGTTCTGTATCAAATTCTTCTTTCTCAACATTACTAGAGATGCTTAAGGATTTCTTACCATGGACTGAGGCTTTGAAAGTTGTTTCCATTTTAGGTTCTGTCTTCAATCTTGATATCTCAAATGCTGATATTTTACTAATCAAGGTTTCTCTTTTGAAGTCCTTTGAAAATTGCATGGTTTCATCCAAGATGTTTATCTTTCTTTCATAATCTATTGCAATGTGGTCATCAATTTGTCCATTATATCATCCTCTGAAATTTCTCCACCATTGTTTATGATTCCTGAGACTGCTTCATTAATCCTATAATTGTAAGCTCTGATGTTTTCTTCAGGTAACATCTCTAAATTGTTGTATATTTTCTTCCATGTATTTTTGCGCACATTCTTGGATTGGATGTCTCCTTCAAACATGTCTTCTAGGTATTTCCAAATTGAATATGCTTTGTATGCCTTCTTGATCTCAAAAAATTCACTATCAGATAGGGCACTGATTAGGGCTTCTTTGGAAATTGCATTTTGGGTGAATGCTTCCTTTTTTTTATTAGTAGAATCTTCTTCTGCAAGGTCCTTCAAGGTAGGAACATCAATTGCATGAGTAGAAATATCATAGATCTCAAAACCAATGCACTGAAGATGTGTTATCATTTTATTCTTCCAGTCAAGATAATTCTCTCCATCAAACTTAGGACTCTCTTTCCTGAAGTACGACATTTGATCTACCTTAAGTTGTTAGGCTTTCTCTCTAAGGAACTTGGCTCTGATACCAATTGTTGGAATAGTCCCAAAGGATAACTGAGAGGGGGGGGTGAGTCAGTTATCAGCTATTTTAATTATTTTCTCTGATTAATTCTAATATAACATTAATCATATACACATTCAGATAACAGAAAGTAGAACACCACAATTTTGGTTACGGGGAAACCAAAATAGGTAAAAACCCCGGTGGGAATTAACACCCACAAAGAACTGTACTTGAGTATAATAATCCCTGTTAGAAGATCTTACAAACCTATTAGGAGTTGATCTTTACAATGCAATAAGTACAGTGACCTGGTTAAGGGTCGGACCCTGTTAGGAGTCTTTTACAAATAACCCTATTAGGGGTGAGGGCTCACTGTCCAAAAGCTCACTGCTAAAATGACGAAGGCTACAAACTTCAAGAAAAAAGATATACACTATATCTGATAATGAACTATTTGAGTAAACCTGTTGTCTTGATCAATTCCAATGTATTGTATGCTTTCACTGCTTCTTCACATACATCTTTGTCTAATGAATGAAATGGCTTTACTGTCCCAAAAGGACTAGCATTCTGTTTTGTCCTTCTTCTTTCTCTTTTCTTATCATTCACACTTGGTGATCTTCAAATGAACTACTATAAGTATCTTATCCAAAAGATATGATCTTTGTCAGCTTTAAGAATCCCTTCAATGCTTCTCTTGTTGGCCAAACCAAGCATGCAACATAGTTAGAACCACGCAACTCAAACCGAATAGATGCATCGCTTCACAAAGTCGGCTCCACCAAAATTACCCAAATGTCATACTTCAGATGAAACATGATTAGTGCCTTTGGTTAATTATATTAGACTCATAACTAAACATTAATTTGAACATGCATATCCCATAGATAGACGCAACTGAAGAATTAATAAATTTACTGTTGACTTCCTGAAAACAATCTTCTAAAACTGTGGCTGGTAAACAGAGTAACATAACTCAACTGTTACTGAACAACTAAATCTGCGTGTATGTACATGGTATAGTAACTATGTCTGAAACATAAAAACAACCATGCAAGTCTTCTACATATCCATACTGAAAAGTGAATGCAGCTCACTGTTGTATACTATATGTTGTCATCAATGAAAAACATACAATCAACTATTTGCACAAAGCCAATTCTCCAACACATACTTCTTGTTAGGGTTCAGACATATCCAGATAAAATACAAATTAACAATATATGAAGATTTGAATACACAAATGAAGAATAATCTACAACACAAATACCACAAATATTCAACATGGTTCACCCAATTTGGGCTAAATCCACCAGAGAAACAAATGTCCACTTATTTTTTATTATCTAGCAAAGAGAAAATTACAATATATGATATCACACTTATGGAATTTTATAACCACTTATTTATAGGTCCCTTTTTGACTATTTCAAAAAAGTTGGCTAATAAAATTAACCTGGCCCTAAAAATTATACTCGAAATCTTTTCTCGTACATGTATCATTGTACTTCTATTCTTGTACTTGTACTTGTTGAGGTTCCAGTTGGAAAGATGAATGGTTTTGGGTTTATCCTTTCAAGGGGATGTCCAATAAGACATACAACTTGGTTGGAAGCCAATGGATCATAAAAGGTCACATTTGTACCTGAGCACGAGGATACAATTGAAAGTGAAGTTGAAGATGCCTTGCAGTTGAGCAAGGGAAATTTGATTTTCTTGATTCAAAGTAGCAGTGTGTATAATCCATCTGAGGAGGCAAGTGAATTTATTCATTTCTTCCAAGGAGTTGTACATTAAGTCATGGTACAATTTTTCATGCTTCATTTGTACCCGGTGGTCAATGATTATGCAAGGCATTGCAAGTTGTTGAAGAAAGACAACTACTTTGGTAAGCCCATTAATGGATTCATTTGAGAAGGTTTCCATTGTTGGTTAGTTTATGATAGGTTAGTTTTTCCTTTCCAATAAGTGTCCTTGCACAAGTTGAGTCTTATTTTATTTAGTTGGTCATATAATCCTTGTTGTCTTTTTGTTTCTATGTTGCTTTAATTTGTAGCCTAATGGATGGAGATGACACTTAGATATCTTGATTCTACTCCTTTCATCATTTCAAAGAATGAATGAAAGAATTTCTCCAGCGAGAGACAATTATTGTCCTTGATTTTAGCTTTCAAAAAATTGTAGGATAACCCCTACAATTGTTTGTATAATTTATAACCTATGTTCTCTAAGGCACATTTTTTGAGATGTAATCCACATATTCATGAATGTTTTGATAATGAAAGGTCTAAATCCTTGATTTTCATTTTAATAAGTTTTTAAAGTTTGTTTGTTAAGGTTTCTTACAGTTTCAGGATTTATACCCTTCATTGCAAGTAAGTTTGCATTTTTGTTTGCAATGCAGAACTAAAGTTCTGAATAGAGAAGTGTGGGCATATAAGTGGTTAATCGAAACTTTTTTCGTGATCACATGTAGTTAGAAATTGTTTCCTCAATTGCATGCAGTCAAATTTTTTTTTATCAATATCATGCAGTTGAAATGGTTTTCCTCAATCGCATGTAGTCTAAACTTTTTCCCCGATCACATGCGGACGAAATTTTTTTCCTTGATTGCATGCAATCAATTTTTTTTTCCCCAATTACATGTAGTCAATACTATTTTCCCCAATCTCATGTAGCCAGAACTTCTAGTCTCACCTGCATGTTGTATTCATACTTTCTTGCAATCAAAACTTTTAGTCTTGATTGCAACATAACTTTTGCACTACTTACATGTAGTCAAAACTTTTATTGCTTACTGCAAAATGACTTCCCCTTGATTATACATACTTTAAATAATCAGGACTTAAGAACTGATTACAACAATAAACTTTTCTATTCCTTTTGTACATTTCTATATTGGTTTCGAAGACCCAAATTGCAACTTGTCTATTTTTAGTCACCCCCCATTTTTTCGTGTCTTGTCAAGATTTTTTTTTCCATCATCTCATAGTTTGTGTCTAGTTCTTTTCTGACTATGGAATCCCTTGAAATCCACCACTGCAACTCCATTTCAGATGCTCTTATCCATGCAATGATACTTGAATATTTTAAGCACGAGCTACCTTGTAGCAACATGAAGATCTCTTTGACAAATGATGATGTTAATAAACTTGTCTCATCTGACACTTTATATTTTTTCCTCATACATTATGTGATTCAGTCTTGACATATTACATACAAATTTGTAAAATATAATTACAAGTGATCTCATTACAAGTAGAATCAAAATAGGATTGTAATGTTGAATAAGTCAATAATTAGTTCAGATTCTCCAATATTTTTCTCATCGCCTATCTTCTATAAATAGGAGAGGACTCATTGTAAATAAGGATATTTTAGCAATGCAACAAAACTACACTAGCTTGGAGAGCATTCTAAAAATTTGATTTTAGATGTAAATCAAATTTGCAATCATTTAAAAGAGGCATGTTACTTTTGATCTTTATGTTGGAACAAGTTGTGATGTGATAACATTAGATCTGGAGATGATTATGAGTTGTGTAGTATTATATAAAAGGGATTTAAACCCAATCTTGTTGTGTTTAAAGGTTTTATTTTACAATCAAGATAAGAAATAACTTGTATTCTTTTATATTCTACATGTGTGTGTTTAAGGTGTAGTATATGTTATAGCCTTTGAGCTACACATATATTCCATCTTTGTTCCTGAAATCACGTAAGAAATCATGGAAAGTCTTTGAGATTTCGTGAGCTTCTTGGTCACTACCTTTTCTAGATCGTACTTGGAAGTTTATTGTAAGAGAGGAACATCTATCCTGAAAGAAGAGGATATGATGAAGCAAGAACACCTATTCTAAAGAAAGAGAATATGATGAATGTAACACCCTATTGATTAACTTAGTGTCCATAATCTTTAAGTGATAGTTTTTTTAGTAGCAATAAATAGGAGGAGCCTTCCCTTATTGATAAGAGAGACTGTGTCTCACATGTTGTGGTTGAAGCTACTATTTTGCAATTGATCCAAAAAAATTTGATTGCAATATTTAAGCAACACAGTAGTTAAAATATTTATATCTATTAGTAGCATAGAGTTATTCCTATTTCTTTAATTTATAACCTTGCATTCATTTGAGTTTCAAGTTCTATTTAGTTAATTAATCATCTTGATCGCCCTAGTGCACCAAAGTGCTAGTTCAATGAGGTGACACAAAATTCAATTCATTCCTTGGGATTTTATCAATCTCGAGGGTGGTGAATCCCTTCTCCACAATGTGTGTGTGTGTGTGTGTATTTTGATTCTTGGAATAAGATGGATTTTCTTTCTAGAAATTTTTATGCTTTTTTCCTCTCTTTATTTTTTTTTTTTTTTTTTTTATTCATTCTCTAATTTCACTCTTCCCTCCTTTAAATCTAGGTCTACAATTCTATTATTCACTTTCCTCTTCCTTATGATGGAACACTGAGTGTGATCTCAATCCAATCAATTGTGAAAAATTAATGCATCATAATTTTATAGACTATGGAAAATTAATGCCAACTATACTATTCAATTTTGTCAGTGTATGGTGGAAAATGGTGAGCAATGCTAGTATGTAGATCACTCATCAAATTCACGGGCACCAATACATTAGGAATACAAACCCAACCCTTAAGTAAAATCTGATTAGCACAACCAAAGGAAGAAGGACGCTAGTGCAAGATCTAGACCAAAGGGGATTTGGTATTCATTTAAAGAGGTATTGATATGTATGTGATAACTGATAAAGTAGATAGAAAATATAATTTATGAAAGCAGATGCAAAGAAAGAGGATGAAAAGTGCACCTTTGAAACTAGATGAGGAGATTGGAACTTTGGATATGAATTTGATTGTCGTCAGAATGTCAAAATATGTTATAACTCCAGATCTGGAAACCTGGGGCTTGTAGTTGTCTACTATGAAAATGTGAGCCAAAAAGTATAGAAATAAGTCAAGATTTCAGGTACAAGTTGGCATATCAACTTGTTCCCGACTGCTCTAAATATGATGAAATTTTATGGGTTCCTACGACTGTGTTTGTACCTTCCAGATCCATATCTGCAACTCTTCCATATGCTCCTACACACATAAAAGAAGGGGAAGAAGGTTGAAGGGAGGGGTTTGCCTCAATCAAACCCCTGCATAGGAATAAACATGGAAATGAAATAAAATAAAGGAAAAGAGTGTTGTCATGTAACATAGATTAGATCTAGATAATAGAGTATATCATACCATGTAGATTCTATTACCTCTTTAAATATGATCAAGTATGTTGATGAAATAACTTTGACTCAACACAAAAACCAAAAGGAAATCATGTAAGAAAAAACCTCATGTAGTAGATGTTGTAATTTGCCACAATGTTTGATTGAGGAAGAAAGAGAAGAAGAAGACTTGATGGATAAATGTAGATCTCCTTCCTTGATGTCCAAATCCTTTGCATAGCCTCCAATGGGGAAAAAAGATAGATTTATGGAAGGAAACACTTGGTTAAATGATTGGAATGAATACTTAAATGCTTGAATGAATCTTGATAGCTTCGTTGCACATGAATACTAAATTTCTTGAATGCTTGCTAATGAATGCCTTCACAATGATGGATGATAACTTGCACTTGATAGATTGCTTGCACAATAGGGGATGCTTAATAATGGATAGATGGATTTCAAAATGAAGGGAGAGGACCTCATTTTATACTCATTTTGGGGCTCAGATTAAGTCTAGGCCAACCACAAATCTAAACCTCGGAGGAAAATCCTGGCATCGGGCCCCAGGCCAAATCTAGCCCAAAAACCCAAGTACAAGTTGACAGGTTGACTTGTACCAAGGGACAATTTGATAGGTCAAGTTGTCCTAAGAAA
The DNA here is from genome assembly GCA_018584345.1 of Thuja plicata. Taxonomy (NCBI): domain Eukaryota; kingdom Viridiplantae; phylum Streptophyta; class Pinopsida; order Cupressales; family Cupressaceae; genus Thuja; species Thuja plicata. The sequence continues at coordinate 957,538 of MU223135.1, read as the reverse complement.
ATCAGTCTCAAATTTTGCTACGATGCCAAGAAAGGTGAAAAGTAATGGAGGGAGAAAATGCAGGTTGCCATGAAATCAAGGTAGATCTCGAAATGTGAATATAAATGCATGGGTCCTAGGTGAGAAATAAATTTTGGAATTGGATGGAAAATGGGAAATCAAGCATAGAATTTAGAGCCAACCTCGATTTCAAGAAATATTGAACGAGGAGGAGGACCTATATTTGAATTTGGTATGCATTTAACAGAAATATGATGTCCTTCCATAAGAAACACACTAAAGCAGGCACCAAATAGTCCTAAAATAAACAAAAATTAAGTGCTTACTTTTTAGGATGATACATTTAGCCCCCACTTTAGCGAGAGTGCGAGACAAGCTCATGCTCACAGTAAAGGACAAGATAGAAGAAGGCAAGAATGATGAGAGAGAAAAATATCATGGGTGAATCACAAAGAGATAAGATGATACTAAGTTCAAGGACATAAGCCCCCAAACAAAGGATTTCAACTCCACATTTATGCACAAGGGAATGAAAAAAAAAAGAAAAACAAAGATAAAAGACACAACAAACAAAAGGGGTTAGTACTCAAAACAAAAATTCAAATAAACTACCAAACCTCGATAAAAAAATGTCTCATCCACTAATATCATATCTGGAAATCTATTGTAAGAGAACAAGTGATCACATAGAAAGGACAAGAGTATCAACAAAGATGACAATCTCCATAATATAAGCCATTAGCATAGCCATGAGAGCATATATATATATATATATATATATATAGAGAGAGAGAGAGAGATATATATATATATATATTTGATGGTCTAGAAGGCTGTGTTATACTAGTCAATTCTACCTTGAAGAATTTGTGCACGACGACGACATGAAAATGTTTTGCGCACATTGGTGGCTTGAAAATGATTTTCACATAGGGGTGGCTAAAGGGACCAGTCTTATGGAAATATTTTTTAAATGTGGATCCATGACAAGCAATCAATCCTAATTATCCCTAGGGATCAAATAAAAAAATCTGCATATATATTGTACAAGGGAGGTTGCATGTATGCCCCCTCCTTATGATGGAAACTTAGGAGACATCATAAGGAAAGAGAAGCAAGGATACCCATTTCCAACAATAAGAAGATATCCTTGAAACAACAATGTATGCCGTAAACTCAGCTAAGAGGGTAAACTCTTATAAGCTAAGAAAATAGATAATTATAAAAAAATATTCTTCTTGTGGAAGAGACCCTTGAAAGTTAGAGATCTTGGCTACAAGACATCTACCTTCAAGAGTAGTTATTGAAAAAAGTGTTGGTGTTTGAAACTGTTACGCTATGAAAATCAACCAATATATCTTAATATTGATGTTAGGAGTGGTTAGTTCCAAGTATGAAAGCTCTATAAGATAAATGGACCAACTATAGGGTCAAGACTGCCCTCTTCTTCTTCTGTCTCTGAAAAACCAAGGAGGGTACACCTGATCCAGAAAAATATATAACTCTTTTCAACTATTCTTCACTCTGGATTGTAACAATAGATAATGGTAAGAAAGTACTAAATACTAACCAGGCATTCATTGACTCTCTATTACCAAGTATGACTTCACAACTATTAACCAAAAAATAGTTAAATCTTGAAAATGGTATTGATATATTAAGATGCAAAATATAGCCAGGAACCAAATCAAACATGTAATCCAATAGAGTTTACTAATCCTTGATCAGTGCCTTATCCATTGGGCATATCTCAAATGCAAATGTAGGAACATGAATTAACTATTGTCAAAGATTCAAATACATGAATACAATCACTCCAGACCAACCACTACTTATAAGATCCTTATGTAGATAAATCAAAATGAGTCTATGCTCTATTCACAGTATGTTTCACTTGACCCTAGATCAAGAACTGAGAAATAAAACATATGCATAAGTAACTGTATGAAATGAATCAGAAAACTCAAAACTCACAAGATTAACACCAAGGAGAGACCTGCAACTAGAACAATTGTATTAAGTATGATGAATCACATACATGCCCTAATCTGATTTGAAACAAAACCACTTCAATAATGTGCAAAAGATACAGGGAGTTTCTATTCTATCTCATACAAAATAATACAGTCTTCTATATCCCATTGGAACAAAGCTTGGGACCCTCAGGAACCAACAAACTCAGAACCCTTACAACAAAGAGAAGAGAGGAATAAATAGGAAGATGGAAACCCTAGGATAGGGTTTCAATAACCACTAATGCAGTCCTCTCTATCAATTGATCTTTCTTCAAAAAATCCTTCAAAATATTTATCCTCTATCAAATCCACATGCAAAAGCGATATGGGAAAAAGGCCAAATCAGTCCTTTTGCTAATATTGAAACAAATCTAATGTCAGCCCTCACCATACCCTGCAACAAATTGATCATTTCTACCATCAATGCACCGGAGAGATTCTTGGAAATCAACAACAACCGTGAAGCAACTTCCACTCGCCATTAACCTGATTTGAAATGAAACGATGGAGCCAACCACCCTGTCTGCAAGTTGAAAAACATGCCATTGCCATGAAGTCTAAGACATAAAATATTCAAATTTAAAAGAAAATGGTCACAAACAACATGGAATGCTTGATAGATGACCCAGATTCAAACTTGATCTTTATTTTAAAACACAACCGTTGATGCACTGATCTGTACTCGAGAACTGTACCTCAGATCTTAACTTGCCCTCAAACTCAGGTTATCACCTTTCTTTATGTCACGAAGTCATAAAACCATTCCCTCTAACCCTGAGTTACCCTTTAGAGACCTGGCGACCGAAGAGTTGCGTGATCTCATGATCTTTTTCATAACTTTGGATCCATCCGGAGACTCAACAGCCACCACCAGATCAAATCAGCATCGAACGACTCACAGAAAGTCTCTTAACCAAAAGAGAATATTCGATATCATCCAAAGATCAGGTGACAAAGAAATCTCATGGTCGCCAAAGAAAATGGAATATTGTGTGTTGATCACAAGACCTGGAGACTGAGTAAACAAAACATGGGCCCATCACTACCAGATCTCATTGTGACTCACTGCCTTGGCTAATAGATGTCGATCACCCTGTCTACGAGGCATTAAAATTGTCATTTGATCAACTGCCACCTGCACAGTCATTACCTTACCCTTCTGACTTGGTCATAACCCGACAACAAACTCTGGTTACACATTTCCCCTTTATCTCCTGATCGCTAGACTTTCATCTTAACCCTGGTCTCATCACGAGACTCAGCAACCACTATCAGATTGAAACCGCATCAAACGGCTATCAAGAAGTCTCTAGATCAATTTGGAATATTCCCCCTCATCAGGATACCACGCAACTAAAGAGAAACTTATAGTTACCAAACAGATTGGAATATTCTCTCTCCATCACAAGACTTGGAGACTAACAGACAAAAATTGGGCCCATCAAGACACATGTCCCCTTATCATTTGTTTACAACTGCTCAGTCACCCTCTGACACTGACATCAGCTCTGACATTTAACTTAACCCATCTTCAACCATAGGAAATAAGGAGACTCAATGACTGAGTAAACTCCAAGTCGCAAGACATTATGCCTAACTACAGTTAAATCTGGAGACTGGGCGACTGAAGGAATTTTAACTCAGCATTAAACCTTTGATTTTCATCTAGAGACTTAGCGACTAAGCCCTAGTCTCCAAGTCGCATAATGATTTTGAATTTTCAACATTTATCAAGAGATAACCCAACTATCATTGATCAACTTCTCATCTTCATCCAGCGGTCCTCGCCAAGTCTAGAGATCTTTGATACAAACCCTAATTTATCATGAGATCTAGCGACCAAAAAGACCAATTGAACTGCATCCGGGCCCACCAGGAACATGTGGCACACTGTCGCAATGCCTTATCCATAAAATAAATTCATCTTTACCTTTAAGGAATTACGACACCCGTCGGATCTGATCAACATGCTCAAACTTTAATTGGTCTTCGATCTGTAGTACTAACTCTGACTTGACCCACCTTTGACCTCGGTCCATCCAGCGATCAAGCGACTGCACTTAACATTCAAACCCAATACCTAACCTTGGTCAAATTTGGAGATAACGCAACTGAAAGGTCTCAAATTTTCCAGACAAATTTATTAACTCAGTGGTATATCTGGAGATCTAGCGATCACCACAAGATCATGATGTAAATCAACGCTTGTCACTAGGTCTCCAGATCATAAAAGCATATTCCCTCTCATTCAGAGATAACCCAACTAAGGCAATCTCCAAGTCACGAGATCACTTGGAATATTTAGAAAGCATTTGGAGATCTCACGACCACATGAAAAGGAATTAAAACACATGCCAAAAGGGATTTTAAGTGGCCCAAAAAGGTAACGATGAAATATAACATGGCCAAGGCAGCTAGGGTTTTCTCTCAAATTATCATGAAAACACATTAAGGGCTTAGGTTTTAATGACATAGACCAAATAAAATTGTAGAAAACATAGAAAAATAGGCAGGGAAACATGAAATTTTGTGCAAGTGCCAACACAAAGATAACATCTTCAAGACAAAGAGGGGAAGAGAACAAGAATACACCCATTTAGCCCCCTCTTTCTAGGTGAAAAATGGATTCTTGATGAAGGACAACATACTTTTAAATGCCAAGTAAGGGAATTTGCTAATGAAGAACATAGTGTTACAAATAAAGAAGAGGTTGTGATCAAGGATGTACACCTCTTGTATAAGAGAAAATCCTGAATCAGAACAAACAATTCTTTAAAAGAAAAGAATGTCACATGATAAAAAAATGACACTATACCAAGGAAAGTAGATCCTTAGAGAAGAGAAAGGAAAATGACACGAAACCCTTCCCCCCAAGTGTGAAGGCAGAATAAAATATGCATCCCTAATGATAGTCACTTCATAATAGATATACAATTCTAAGAAAAATAAGCTACAAACCATAGAGAAATCCTAATGTAAAACATACATATTTGCTCCAAAAAGATATCACGTTGTAAAGTAAGCAAGTCATCAAGGAAAGAGATGAAAGGATATGGATGATTATTTAATGATAGACATGCCCCTTGAGGCATGAAAAATATTGTAAGGCAAAGATATTATGATCTTACATGAAACAAAAGATCTCATGCCAAAAAGGATGTACTATCATGAAAGGATGCAAAGCCATATAGAGGTACAAAAGAAGGAAGAAGAAGCATGCCACAATATGCCTACTTAGTGGCCAATCCAGTTATACAAGATATGCACTTCCAAGCAAGGAAGAAATTGTAAGAAGGATACTACTCTCATTAAGGAGAAAGATCTTGAACAATAAGTCCATATATGGGAGGACATCATAGTACAAAAGAGATGATCGACAAAGAGATAATGGATCCTTGGAAAGAAGGAAGAAATGATGATCCCTTGCCCCCCTGTTGAGAGGGAAAGATGGATATCCTATTATGATGCCCTCACACTCATTATACAAAGGACTTTTCATAATGGAGAGAAACATAATAGGAAAAGAAGATACTAATGTATTACTTTGATATGAAGAAAATGTAAAATGTACGGTGTTGAAAGGAGATATCTATCAACCAAATCTTAAACAAATTGTCTACACTCAACACAATCACAAAGAGAATGCTTGTTTGAGTAATGAAATCATCTTGAAAATTCACCATTAATGGGTCATATTTTGTTTTCAAGGTGTCTATAAGGAAATCCAATCCTAGAATTGTACTTGATACTCAAGTAGATTATTTTGGCCAAAGCTAAGTGGTCATCATAAGGTGAAGTATCACGAGAAGGTGTTGGAAAGAGAAAATAAAGAAGAGGTCTTGGTTGAGATGAAGTGTTAGCTTGAGGCACATGATATTCCTTATGAGGATCAAGAGGAACCTTAAAGTTGTATTCACTAAATCCTTGACCTTTGTATTCTTGTGGAATAGGGTGTGAATTAGAGGGAGAAGATGAGTCATCTTGATGTTTTTGAGTGAAAGAGGTAGGGATATTTGTTTTGGGAAAATCATCCTCCATATTATCTTGGGTTGTGAAGAAGGAGGATTATTTGATATTCTTGGAGAGAACTCATCAAAGAAATATCTAACATCCGGATCATGAATAAGTTTTTGATATGAATCAAAGTAATAGCTAACCTCTTCTAGAGTTCCTATTAAAGTAGGTTGAGGAAAAGGATATTTAGGTCTTTATATCTCAAGTTCACTAGGAACTTGGTCTTGAGGAGGATTAATGGGAAATCTAGGAGTAGGATTAGGATTATAATTAGGCTCATTCACAAAGACCCTTGTGTTGTCTATATACTGCATGTATTTTGTTAAAATTTGAAGAAGGAAGAGACATAAAAAATTGGTAAAGGTCTTGAAATATGCTTTATAAGGAAGATATATATTAGTTAACCCTAATGCCATAGGTAAGAATACCATGAATGAACACCAACATAAGCATATGCAAGAAACTATGGTTCACTTCATGAGATTGATAAAGAGAAGTAAGAAGGAATGTAAGAACATAATTTATTGCACACCAATTAACTTAGAAAGTGCCATGATAAAAGATAGAAAATAAAAAACTAGATCTCAAACTAAGTATGTGAAATAGATAGGATCTAATGTAAACAAAAAGATCTAGCCACCAAATAAAAACACATACAAAATAAATTCTAGATGACTAAATGCATATAAAGAGAACCAAAATCAAAATGGAAATGTCGTAAGTCGGGTTCACCAAAATGTATAGTGGGTGAACCTATATATCTAGATGCATACAATGTAATAAAGCTATGATCAAATATAATGCACACAAAGATATCTAGACACCAAATCATAATGGAAATGTAATGCGTCAGGTTCACCAAAATGTATAGGAGGTGAACCTATAAGCACAAAATAAATCTAGCACCAAAATCAAAAGAGGAAATGTTACGAGTCGGTTTCACCAAAATGTATGGTGGAAAATGGTAAGCAGTGGTAGGATGTAGATCACTCACCAAATTCGTGGGCACCAATACATTAGGAATACAAACCCAACCCTTGAGTAAAATCTGATTAACACAACCAAAGGAAGAAGGATGCTAATGCAAGATCTAGACCAAAGGTCAATTTGGTATTCCTTTAAAGAGGTATTGATATGTGTGTGATAAATGAGAAAGTAGATAGAAAATTTAATTGATGAAAGTAGATGCAAAGAAAGAGGAAGAAAAGTGTACCTTTGAAACTAGATGAGGAGATTGGAACTTTGGATATGAATTTGACTGTCATTGGAATGTCAAAATCTGTTGTTACTCTGAATCTGGAAACTTGAGACCTGTAGCTTCCTGTTGTGCGAATTTGAGCCAAAAAGTGTAGGAACAAGTCAAGATTTTAGGGACAAGTCAACTTGTTCCTGATTGCTCTGAATCTGATGAAATTTTTTGGGTTCCTACGAGTGTGTTTGTACCTTCCAAATCCATATCTACTGTAACCACCTAGATTTGGTTTGCTCTGACCATAGACCCTATTTTCCCTAAGTGTGATCATACCCCCAATTATGTCCAGACAACTCTTCAATCGACTGGCATAATTCATTCAAATCAGATTTAATCTCCCAAGTGATCTAATCACTAATTTACATTAATCACTTTAACCAATCCAATCCAATCAATTCAATTCAATTAATTCAAATCATAACCTGGCTAAGGTAATTAATTTAAAAGGAATTAATGAAATCCTATTTATACCTCATCATTTGCAAAATAAATCCCCTAGCCTAATTGATTCAATTTGGCTATAGTCCTAATTAATTATTACAAAAAAATCAAGAACTTAAATGATTAATTAAAATCCCTATTATTGAGTGAATATGTTATTATAACAATTCATTTCATTAATATTCCCTCAAACCTAACCAATCTCAACTACCCAACCATGAGTTCAAACTCATCCCAACCCCTTCTCACATGCTAATTCTTCTTAATTAGCTAATTAACCCTAATTAGCTAATCCCCCCTCCACTCATTCTCTCTCCTCCTATCTCTATCCCCTTAATCACATCCCTTAACCCTTAAATCTAATCCTAAGCTACCCTTAAGCTTGTCACATTCCATTAAGGTGTGATTGGGAATTCAACCCTCCCCCTAAAGTCAAAGTTGTTAGGCTTGACCTTAAACCCTCACCCATGCTTCTTTAACCCTCACCCATACCTCATTAATGCTTTCATAAATGAAGCATTAATGACTCTTACATATTCCTTCCACCCATACCTCATTAATGAGTCTTACACTCTCATTAATGGCAGCCCTTCTAGAGTCTTCTCCCCTTCCTCCATTTCTGCTATAAATAGGATGGATTTTGAGCTCAAATGGCCCTTGTTCTTGCCCTTGATTTTATGAAATATATTGTTGTAATGCTCCTAATTTTGAAGAATTGATAGCATACTTATGCTGCCCATATTTGGATAATTGAAGGAGCAATCTCATGTTGTTCATGTTTTAAGGATTTCCATAGTGCTTTCTAGCTTGTTTCTTAGTCATTTTGTTATTATCTCCATTTCTAGAGATAAAATGCATGTTTTTGAATCATTTAGATTACTTTTCATTTGAATCTTCCATTCTTAGGTTTTATTTGTCACTAGAATATGCATTACTGAGGGCTATTATGTCATTTTTCATACTCCTAGATAGGAAGCAATAGATCGATTTTGGTGACTGCTATGCTTTCTAACCCCTTGTTTTCACTAATGCAATGATTTATTGAAGTGTTGTGTCTCTTAACAGGTACAAAATCACACACACATCTCTGGCGCCCATCGTGGGGCAATGATCGAAATTTCACCAAATTTTGCTCTCTGCCCTTAACATTTTCAAAATTTGCAGGCAATTTAGCTTTTCTGGGAGCAACTTATCATTTCCGGTCATTCTTTTATCATTTCCAGGAGCAACTTATCATTTCCGGTAAATCTTTTACCATTTCTGGGAACAACTTATCGTTTCTAGGAATTTTAATGTCGTCTGCCGTTGCACTTCTGGAAGGTAAAATTTGGCCTTAAAATCATTTCTGGTAATTGTTTTTGCGTTTTTGGTATGTATTATCATTTCGCGTAAAAGGAATATCATCTTGGATGAAGGTTATCATTTTGGGTTAATCTTTTATCATTTTTGGGGTTTATCATTTTGGGTCTCTAAAATATCATCTGTCGTCCAGGGGGCAGAAATTTGATTTCTAACTTGCTAACTTGGTTGTTTCCATGATAGTGATCCTATTTTTAGCCTAACTTATGTTTGCAGATTGCTGTTAGAGCTAAGAGAGCGAAAAGAAGATACTAACTTGTGGTTTTATAGATTGTTGACCCCTTATCTTGACTTATATTCTTTTCTTATACTTTCGAAACTAAAATCATTTTCCAATCTTATACTAAATTGACCAGAGGAATATGCTCTTTTCCTTTTTAAGGAAAATCATAAACTCACAAGTCAATTTATGATTTGAAAAGAATTTGGAGTAATTGAACTTAGCAAATCTCATCGTCTAAATTTGAGATCAGTAAATGAACAACACAAATCACTAAATCTTGTCATTCAAAGAACAAGTTCAATCATTTAATTCATTTTGGGATCATAAATTGAACAAGCTACTCATCTAAAACTGTGGTCAATTGAACAAACGCAAATTTACCTTCAAGCATTCTATTTTTCTTAAATAGGAACAACCTAAATTGAGCTCAACATAGCTTGAAGGAATGAATATTGATTTGCGTGTTTTGGGAGAAAACGACATGGATTAGGAGAGTATGCTCTCTTTCTTTCAAAGAATTAGAAATCTAAACATCCTAAGCTCACCAATCCTTTGTACATTTATTTAATAGTAGAGGGCATGTCAGTTGAGGAAAAAATCTCCCAGAAAATACCCAAGTGAGGATAGGTTTTACGCCAACCCTTCCAACTCACTATAAATAATTGCTTCCTCGTAGGCTAAAGCCTCGGAAGATGGTGCCGGTTTTGTTCATAGAATTCTAACATCATTCTTTGAACATACTTGGGTATATGTAGAGCAGAGCCGCTTGAATCTTGCTTGTGAGATTACATATATTCAGGTACTCATAGGGCTATACACCTCAATTTTGCCTTGTGCAATTCTATGGGGGATGGTTTTGAACGAATTGCCCAATAATAGACAATACTTGAACTGAAAGAATTCCCGATTCATCCCCGAAAGGGTGATAATCTTTGTGCAAGGCAAAAAGTAATTACCCCAAGACACTCGTCATATCGTGCCCTCACTTGTGCTTGGAGTTGGCTAATACAACATCATGACTGGAGCCATTGCGTGCTTGGTGATGGTTGTATTCTTATTAGCATTTGAGTGTGTACCTAAGTCAATGAGAAAGAATTTTCATCCTCCATCTAGAAAATAGGGATAAGATGTGTGTCTATTTCACCCTCCTAACAATGCAACAATGCTTGATGTGACTGAAAATCATTAAAAAGATAAACTCTTCAAACAAGCAACAAAATTCAAAACCTTGGTCTACATGTGTTTTTCACTCATTTGCAAAACCTCAAAACACAATCTTTGATCAAACAAACTCCACTCACTCCCAAGACAAAACTGACAACATTTGACAGTAGGAACTTGCATCGTTGCCTCTCAGAGGAAGATAGTTTATTTTGGATCCTGTTTTGACTCTTTAAATATGTCCCTATTGCTTCTTTTGGTCTCATTGTGGCTATATCAAAAACTTTTTCAGACATCTACCTTGCATGTCCTGTCGAACTCTTACAATCTATCTCAATACGTGTGGTCTACCCACTTTTTACAACTTGATTCCCAGCTCACTATCAGGGCATTCTAACCCTCCGACACTGGAATCATTTACTTCCACCAAAACACAAACAACACTTCTACCTAGACACACTCACTTGAACAATTTGAGACTCTACCTGACACTATTGGGAAACGTTGACAAAAGTTGAGATACAACTTCATGGTTAACATAAGACACAATAAGTACACCTCTAAAGGATCTAAAGTGCCTCCTAAATTTCCACACTTTCAAGGAGAAACATCTTGTAGTTCCCTACTTGATCTAGACTCTCCACAAATGGATAGAAACACTCGCGAATGGAGTGCAGATTTTGAAGAATATGACAATAGAAAAAGCCAAAAGCATGAAGATTTAGATGAGAGTTAGGAAAACACCTTTGAACGTGAGCCATTTGGATTGGACAGTGAGGGGGAGATCCCTGAAGATGAGTATGATAAACTCAAACCGAGTAAGAGGTTCCACAAGATATTGGAAAGGATAATTGATGACGATAAAGAGAAATACTTCCTCCATTTGGCATCCACCGACATAAAATTACCCCAGGATTATGATGTGGAGAAACTCAAAGAAAATGAGGTACCAACTCCTATATCCATTCTTACCAAGAAAATCACTTTGATGCAAACAGAGCTTGCAAACCTCAAATAGGAGAAAGAGAAACCTAAAACAAAATACTCTTTGGACGCCATTTGTCCATTCCCTTTTGACAAAAGTATCACGATGGTTTCGTTTCCTCCGAATGTGGTGCGACCAAAATATGACTTGTGGGGGAGATCGACCCACATGACCATGTAAGGGAATTCTGTGCTTTGAGCATAGAATACATGCACGAACCTACATACCTCATACAACTCTTTCTGGGAAGTCTAGGAGAAGCAAGATAACCATCAAAGCTTATGATGAGGAAGAAAGATCCTCTAAAGGACTTATTGTTCTGCCTATCAGAGTTAGACTAATTGAGAGGAACGTCACATGTCAGGTGCTGGATCTACCCTTAGCCTACAATATCATGTTGGGGAGACCATGGATTCACAAAATGCAAGCGATGCCATCTACTTACCACCAGTGCATAAAGTTCCCACATAATGGGGTGGAAGTAACTATTCCTGCAGATGCTAACTATACTTGTAATAATATTAAAGAAGCTAGTATGATCCCGCATAACAAGGAGGCTATGGATGTGATTGCTCCTGAAACTACCAAGGACATGGTTATGAAGAGTTTTGGAAAAACCTTAAAACTCAAAGAAACAGGTATGGGAGAGTACAAGCTGGACCTGACTCCCTCACTGATAGAGTTACCCATATCACCGAGATCCTATGGCAGACCCTCCTCTTCTTTCACACCTACTGCATCAAAGGAACCAGAATTTCACAAAGCCACTAGCATGGTAAAGGCATCGATATATTCTTTAGATAACATAGAAGAACAAGCAGTCTTGGACTGGCTTTACAAAGGAGAACCGGGGGAAGCTGAGGTCAAACATGTAGAGATATCCCCAGAACAATATGTAAAGGGATATGATTTCCCCAAACAGATGGGATACAAAGGAAAGGGACCTCTAAATGTCGCAGGATGAGGGCTTATTGAGCCTATACCCATGGAGTTCCGGAATACCAGAGATAAAACAAGACTGGGTTTTAATAATAAAAGTGACAAACCTTCTTTGAAAGACAGTCCAACCTCAGAAAAAGGAAGTGATGAAACAGATGAAATAGAGCAGTGGTCCTATGAAAGGTTATTACATGTTGGCATAGAGGATCCCAACTATCAAGGAGAATGCTATGTACCCAGCTTTGAGGTACCACAAGATCTTCACACTCCTTTGTTAGCACAACCTCCCATTCAAGAGGTAGGAGACTCAACAACAGATGATTCAAAAATACCCTTGATAGCAACAGCTACAACAAGCACACCTCGATGATAGGATTTACATCCTAACTGGGGGGAATTGGTCACAGTTTCACATGTCCTTGATTTACCACACTTTGATCCACAGGTAGCTAACTGGGTACACCAAATAACCATTGTTGAATACTTAAACAGATCTGATGATGAGGTCACTGACTCTCATGATTATGAATGGGATGAGCTATCTGTTGCCACAGAGGATATTGAAATAGATACAATTCACATGTTTTTAGCTCCCTCAGCTCCTCGTGAACATTCTAACACTACTCCTAACAATGCTGATATTCCTGAAGCAGAGGAAGAGTTCATTCCCCCAATCATTGATGAAGAGACTGGAGTTCTCATAAGTCTAGAAGAATTTTAGAGGCTACAAGCAAGAAGCCTCCTTTTACGGAGAGATGATGATGAGAGTTCTACTAACGAGTCACTAGAGTTTGGTTCACATATGACTAATAATGACCCTTTTTATGACGATCTAACTCTTATTGATCTAAACATTGAAGAATTTAACTTAACAGGACATGTCATGTCAGTTAATAGTCATGATGCTAACACGATGTTGTCCTTCCCAGAGTCTGATTCCTTGTCTTTGATACACCTAGACCTAATTGATTGGACTAGTACAGACCCTACTCCTATTCTCGACTTCCCCAATGACTACACCTTAGCTTGCTATCTCAATGCTTGTGAACCTTACCCTTCTTCCACCAATGCAAGGAGCAAGAACATGTCACATGAGGATATCAGGTTTCTTAGTCAAAAACTAAAAAATAAAAATAAAAAGGGGACTGATGGTGAAAACCACATTGTGGCAGTGTCAGATCCTAAAATAGTAAAAATAAAAAGACGTATCCAATGATGAAAACCTCTCAGAGGTGCCAAAGGATGAGATTCTTGATATCCTCCCCGAGCACTTTCAGGAAAGGTCTTAAGTGTTGATTGAACCAACACAGTCAGTAAATTTGGGTACCATTAAAGATCCTCAAATAAACACCTTGCACAATCTTTGTCAGAAGAAGAGAAGACACAGTTTACAAAGTTCCTAAGGGAAAATAAGATCAACTTTGCATGGTCTTATATGGATATGCCTAGACTAGATCCTAATCTTATCATGCACCACTTATCTATAGCTCCCGGGATCAAGCCCGTAAAACATAAACTTAGAAAGATGCATCCTCATGTTGCATTACTAGTAAAAACAAAGCTAGAGAAATTGTTGAAAGCCAGATTCATCAGAGTCATTGCCTACACAGGATGGATCTCCAATGTGGTCCCAGTGTCTAAATCTGATAAATCTATCAGGATTTGTACTGACTTCAGAGACTTCGATAAGGCATGTCCAAATGATGACTTCCCACTTCCTAATATAGATATGATCATAGACCTCACAACAGGCTACCAAATGTATTCACTAATGGATGGATTCTCGGGCTATAATCAAATAAAAATTTCCCATGAGGATCAAGATAAGACTACATTTACATGCGCATGGGGTACCTTTTGCTGGAATGTCATGCCATTTGGGTTAAATAATGTCACTGCTACATATCAAAGAGCAATGACTACTATATTCCATGACATGATGCATAAAAACATGGAGGATTACATGGATGACACCCTAGCTAAATCCAAAGAGAGGAGCACTCACATTGCTAACTTGAGAAAAATATTGGATCGAATGGAGCAATTTCAACTCAAGCTCAATCCAAATAAATGTGCCTTTGGGGTCCAATCAGGAAAGCTCTTAGGGTTTATAGTTTCAGCAAAGGGAATTGAAGTAGATCCTGCAAAAGTCAAGGCTATTCTAGAGATGACTCCTCCACGCAACATCAGTCAAATGAGGACATTGCAAGGGAGACTTCAATCAATCAGGAGGTTCATGTCACAACTTGTAGATAGGGCACAACCCTTTACCAAATTACTACATAAAGGGGTCACTTTCAAGTCGGATGAACACTGTGAAGCCAACTTCAGAGAACTAAAAGGGTACTTGGCTACTCCTATTCTTATGGCGCCTATTCATGGAAAGCCATTACTCCTGTTTATCTCAGCTACAGCTACATCATTAGGAGTATTATTAGCACAAGAGGATGAAACACAGAAAGAAAGAGCTATCTACTACATCAGTAGAATGCTAGTCTCCTATGAGCTCAATTACAACATTATTGAAAAAGTATGCTTAACAGTCATCTTCACATCACAAAAATTGAGACACTACATGCTCTCCCATATAGTAAGGCTTATTTCTAAAATTGATCCTCTAAAGTACCTTTTGAGAAAAACAACATTAACAGGATGTCTGGAAAAATGGGTCCTCATTCTAAGTGAATTTGACATTGAGTATGTAGACCAAAGAGCTATTAAAGGACAAGTCCTCGCTGATCAACTAGCTGATTCACCACTTCAAGATGATGAACCTCTAAGGATCAAATTTCCTGATGAAACAATTATACATCTAACTGAGTACCTATGGAAGATGTACTTTGATGGTTCTTTCACACAACAAGGCTCTAGGGTGGGAGTTCTCTTTATAACTCCTCAAGGTTACAAGATACCCAAGTCTTACAAATTGATGTTCCCATGCACATACAACATTTCAGAATATGAGGCACTGGTAAACGGTCTCAAGCTCACCATGGAATGTAAGATTATAGAGTTACATGTGTATGGTGACTCCTAGCTAATCATCAATCAAGTTAATGGAGATTATCAGACAAAAGATGAGAAGTTAACACCCTACAAGCAACTGGTTGATGACTTAAAGAAATATTTTGTCTTCATCACATTCCAGCAAATACCTAGAACGAAAAACAAAGCTGCAGATGCTATGGCTACATTGGCATCCATGTTATAACTGGAAGAACATCAATTCCGATATGACTTCTTGGTGGAAGAACTCTCCTATCCTGCCTTTGATACCCCTGAATACCAAGTAATCTGTACTTTGAACACCCCAGACCAATCTCGGTATGCTAATATCATTGCCTACCTTACTGACCACACCATCCCTAATGATCTATCCTGAAATGGGAAAAGAGCCTTGATTAGGACAATATCACATTATGTCCTCATAACTAATAACTTATATCGACAAGGTCTTGACGGTATACTTCTTAGATGTTTAGAACTCGAAGAGTCCAACCGCGCGTTAAAAGAAGTCCACGAAGGTGTATGTGGATCACATTCAAACGACTTTTCACTAGCGAAGAAACTGCTCAGATTAGTCTATTACTGGCCCACCATGGAAAAAGATGCTATTCAATTTTCAAAGACATGTCTTAAATGCCAGACACATGGAAATCTCATCCATGCTCCTGCCAGGGAACTTATACCTTTCATTACACATTGTCCATTTCAGCAATGGGCCTTTGACTTGGTTGGAAAAATATATCCTAATTCTTCAAATGGACACAAGTTCATAATTACGACCACTAAGTATTTCACAAAGTGGGTCAAGGCTGTGCCGCTAATCAAAGCCATGGGCAAACAGGTGGCTATGTTAATTTTAAACTACATTATCTGTAGATATGGGATACCCTCTTCAATTGTAACAGACAATGGGGGCCAATTTAAAAATCAAGAATTTCATGATCTTTGTGAACAATTCCACATCACTCAACACTGCTCCTCAATCTATTATCCTCAAGGTAATGGACATGCTGAGGCATCTAATAAGAATATTCTCAAGATCCTACACAAAACTATAAGTAAGTCTGGTAGAGACTGGCATCTACAACTGAATCCAGCACTATGGGCGTATAGAACAAGCATCAAAACACCAACTGGAGCCATGCCATTTGCTCTAGTCTATGACGTTGAAGCAGTACTACCTATTGAGGTTGAAATCCCATCTTTGTGGATATCTTTACAAGGTCTTTTTACTGATGAGTAGTACTGCATCGATAGGGTGAATTCTTTAGACCTACTAGATGAGCGCAGACAATAGGCATTCGATCATCTAAAGGTGTATCAGGAACATATGTCCAAAATCTACAACAAGAAAGTCAAACAACAAAAAATTAAAGTGGGGGATCTTGTCTTAAAGGAGAATCCTAAGAACCAACTCAATAGAGAACAGAAAGGAAAGTTTGAACCTAACTGGCCGGGACCTTATGTTATCACTGCCACTTTTGGGACTGGATCTTATCAACTAGCTACACCTGAGGGGGGCGTTCTTCCAGATCCTATCAATACTCTACATTTGAAGCGGTTCTACGCTTGATGTTTGGCTAGCATAGCCTGTACAGTGAAATAGTTCTCAGAAAATACCAAAACAATTCAAAAAATTGATCTTGAAGAAATCCAAAAATAGTGGAAAAAGTCCTGAAGAAAGGTATCCTTGGTGAAAACCTGGTAAACAGGTGCCTTGATACTACAAAAACATTCAAAAAAGAAAAAAAATTGAAAAAATTGAAAAAGAGAAAAGCGCCTTGATGACAAATTGGTAAAACAAGCATCTTGGTAGCAAAAAAAGAAAGAAAAGATCTTGCCAAGTGGTGAAAACCTGGCAATCAGGCGTCACTTGTGTTCTGCACTCCATCTATCAATGCATTACTGATACAATGCCTTCATGATTACACCTGTGCTAAATGTTGACTTTGTTTCCTTACAACAATCTTATCCTTGCTTGGGATTTGTCTGTATTTCTGTCTTAGGGTCAAGTCATTCTGCACTGGTGGCATCTTTTCCAGTCTGATACGTTGCATCTGCTAGGTCGTCATAGATGTTTTATCTCATGATACGATGCTTTCTAATACTTTCACTACCACCATCACTTTCACAACACAAAGGATGACACAAACATTGCACTAACATGAACGGTGTTCCGAAGACCTCCATGAGATTGCAAACAGGAATAACGATGTACACAGACATGGGATACATATTTGCTTGAATTCCAACTTTTTGATTGTTGAATCTCTACTGCGCTTGAAAAATGAATCAATAGTATTTCTCAATACTACCTAAAAATAGTTTGATCTTGGTTTGATTATGACTCTTTTATAAACCCATGATGCTTTCACTGGGGGCATCTAAGCAGTTATGAATTTTATTTGATTGATTCACAATTGATAGTTGTTATGTCTTCTAAGTTACTCCATGACGTCTGGGCAAAGACAAAGAGTCGCAAGGATGGGGGCATAACATTTTCTTTGTTTTCTGCATATGGTGATTGTTCCAAATGATCCTATACATTTCACCTAACTTGGATGTTTATGGTAAGAGCTGCCACTATGGGTGGATAACCACATATATCTCAATCTTTGTAATGTGTAAACTACGGTGAGGTTGAAAAAATTTCCTTGTCTATTTTTCTGACTCAGATTCTCACTCAGGTATATGAAGCATAATGTACCCAAGGATATGAATTGTCAAGATCATTGCGGGTCCAATATCTTGCCTTACACAGATTCTAATATAATAAAAGGAAGGTGACTATTTTGTTATCTTGGCTTCTATGCCTTGATGCCTAAGTCTATTTCTGACATTTCAATAAAGCATAGTATTCATACTTTCATATTATCAGTGCATATTAGTGATGGTTGTACTATCAGGTGGTATCGGTTCTGAAAAGTGCCCAATGGTGATAAAATATTCCAATATCTGCAAATCAGTGACAATCCTAAGAGTCTGCATATAGCTGCATTTAGAGATTGCATGATGCATTTTTGAAGAACAACATAAGGATTTGAGCTCAAACTCCTTTCTATTTTTAATTCATCTGAAATCCAAGCTATTTACATACCCATGATTCCCAAAATTTATGATCTATCGGGAACAAAATCGAACTCACCTTTTCAAAGGTAATTAACTTGGTACTTGTGTGTTTACTCTTAACACACCCCCGTTTCTTCACTTCTTCTAATCCATTCTTACTTAATCTAAATGTTCCATGCAAGTGATACATTCTTTCAACAGAGGGATGTTATTCTTTTTCCTTTGATTTCATTCTTGAGGGGGCATGATCACACTATCATCAATCAAATTTTTGCTCAAAACAACATTAAAAATGAATTCGTTATCAAACACACTAGGGGCATGACAGTTTTCTTGACTAAGTCAAGACTGTTGGATAGAAAGCTTTGGTTCTCATAAGTTGGATATCTTCTGTTTCCTCATTTTAAATGATTCTTACTAAGCTCCTCACAGCTTCATACTGACTTTTGGAAGACAACCAAGTTCAGAATCAGTATTATCAATCTTTGGACAACAACCAAGTTTAGAATTGATATCTTTAAGATATTTTATTGATCTTTGGACGAAAACCAAGTTCAAAATCAATACTATCAATTTAGTTCGATCAAGTGCAAGACTGATCTCATCAGGCATTTTGTTCGATCATGAGCAAAATTCTCAATCTTTCTGAAGTCATACATCAAAAACTTTCTTTGAATCAATGCACTGCTCGCAAATCAATTCAAAGAGGGGTAAATGTAACCACCTAGATTTGGTCTACTCTGACCATAGACCCTATTTTCCCTAAGTGTGATCATACCCCCAATTATGTCCATACAACTCTTCAATCGACTGTCATAATTCATTCGAATTAGATTTAATCTCCTAAGTGATCTAATCACTAATTTACATTAATCACTTTAGCCAATCCAATCGAATCAATTCAATTCAATTAATTCAAATCATAACCTGTCTAAGGTAATTAATTTAAAATGAATTAATGAAATCCTATTTATACCTCATCATTTGCAAAATAATCCCCTAGCCTAATTGATTCAATTTGGCTATAGTCCTAATTAATTATTACAAAGCAATCAATAACTTAAATGATTAATTAAAATCCCTATTATTGAGTGAATATGTTATTACAACAATTCATTTCATTAATATTCCCTCAAATCTAACCAATCTCAACTACCCAACCATGAGTTCAAACTCATCCCAACCCCTTCTCACATGCTAATTCTTCTTAATTATCTAATTAACCCTAATTAGCTAATCCCCCCTCCACTCATTCTCTCTCCTCC
>MU223135.1:875701-897590 GCA_018584345.1 Thuja plicata | reverse complement strand
TTATAAAAGGAAACATGAAACCCTAAAGGAAACCCTAAAGAATTATAAAGCGCCTAAGTGAAACTTAAGCAAAGAGTAGATAGACTAATAATTAAATGAATTAATTATTAGCTAAACTAAGACTACTCTAACATCGGGGTTGCTAGTAGCTTTGGTGACTTTACCAATGATTGTCGGTAAAATGGCGACGACAACTTCTGTCGGCTCAAGGATCACCGATGTCCGTCGGTTTACACTTAGCGACTTGGCTTTTGTGTAATGACCGATACATTTCAGTAAGTAATGTCAACTTTTTTGTGCAACTTAGTTGGAAATGGTGATGCCACCAGATCCATTGGATGGGGAGTCATCATTTACATTGCTTGTTCCAGCACCTTCAGTGTTTGTGGCTTTTACCCACATCTTGTTTCTCATCTTCTTGATGTTATCAATGGAGTTTCCATTAGGATAAGTGCTTGTTTCTGTCAGTCAGTCTTTGCAATCTTTTATCACATGTCCAACCTTATGACAATGTAAACATGCCATACCTGGATTGAACCATCCTCTTGGTCTTCTAGTCCATTTTCTCATACAGTTGGCAGATATATGACCAAACCTTTCACATGCTGTGCAATTTACCTTTGTGTTATAGTCCCAAACATATGAGTTACCGACTCTTGTCGGTTTATAACCATTATCAGGTTCTTTTGGTATCCATGCTTTCTTGTTCTTTTTCCAACACTCCTGATGTGTATGTCCATTCATTTTGTAGGTAGGACAGTACTTGTCCATGTAGGTTTCCTTCTTTGGATTTGTCACCTTGAATCTGCATTCAAATGCCTTGTGTCCTTTCTTGTGACATTTATAACAATTACCAATGAAAGTAGATTGTGATTGAGGAATACCTTTCATTTTGTTTCTGCAAATGTTTTAGGTGTGGCCTGGTTTTCCACAGTGATTACATGACAACTTCTTGGTTCTTGGAGTTGCATAAACATTCCTTTGATCTGATTGATTAGATGATTCTCCATTGTCGGTGTACCCTATTCCTGTGTAGTTATTGACTCTTCTTTGCCCGTCAAGGAAATCATCCATTTTTTTATTACTATCTTCAGCCTTTTTGATCAATTCATTGTGTTGATTCTGAATTCTGACTTCATGCTTTAGCTTTTCATTCTCTTCCCTTAGCTCACGGATGATATGTATTCTTTCAATGAGTCCAGTATTTAATCTGTTTGCCTCTTGACTTATAAGAATAATCTGGTTGGTAATCTCATGGTGATGATCAGTAAGTCTTTGAATTTCTGATTCTTTTTCTTGTAGCTTCTCTGTAATTTTCCTCCTATCATCATTAGCCAATGTTCTTTCTAATTCAGCTTTTCTTGAATCATTCATGACATCAATCATTTTTACCATCTGAGTCTATTGACCGATTTGCAGCATTTTGATTTTCTCTGTCAGATGTAGATTGACTTCTTGTAGACTTGTGATCTCTTCTACTGATGTGTCTGATGCTTTGCTTGTAGCGGATTCAGCCAAGTTGAAGTAATCTTGGATCTCCTCTTCTTGATAATCTTTCTCATTAAGCCTAGTTGCCATGATCTTTCTTTCATCAAGCAACTTTCTCATGCTTACTCTCGCCTCTTTATACTGCTCATAGTAAATCTGAATTTCTAACTGCTCATTCTCAATAGTCTTGTCCAGTCTGTACTTTTCCATTGTGTTGATCTTTTCTCTTAAGTCTTTAAGATTTTCAAGAAAGAGACTTAGCCTTGATACCAATTGTTGGAATTATTGGAATGATGTACTGAGAGGGGAGGGGTGAATCAGTACCTCTAAAACTTTTTGTGGTTGACCCATTAACCTTTGTGTCATCAGATTTGTATATTCCTATCTATCTATTTATCTTTCTTTATGTATGTGGAATCATAATTTAAGTTCTTTGCATGTGTAAACATTCATGAAAATAAATAACACATAACACAAGATATTATATCGCAGAAAACTCCTGTTAGGAAGTAAAAACTGCGGTGGGGATGTCTACCCACAAAACTTCACTATCTGCAGATAAGAAGGGAGCCGGTTAAGGCTTACAATTTGATCACTTCTGATGACCTACCTTGTTAGGAGTATTATAGTGGAGACCTGTTAGGATCTACTTCGTTTGAAACTTTAGCAACACCGTTATTTGTGCACTCTGTTAAGAGATTTATCAAAGAACTGTTAAGTCCACCTTCTACAAAGGATTTCTGATGTGATGCACTTGTTAGAATGCAACTACAATATAAATGTTGATCTGATAGTATATGCAATCTCTAATTGCTGATAACAGATCCTGTAAAGTTTACAATGTATATGTAATCACCCTAAGTGATTTGAATAATACCTTGTCTCTGCTCGTTGGTAGCCTTGTCTGTGTTCTTGATAACTGATATGATCTATTTCTGAATTTTGCATGAATTCTCTTCTGCTTAGATTCTCTCCATGGCTACAATAATTTATCAACTCATTACGTATTACAAATGATTGAACATCTATTTATACTAGTTTCTTGGTCTATTCTTGATTCACACTTTTCAAATTAACTCTAGATCCAAGGTTTACAACTTGACCTTGATCTTTAGTTAGTTATGTTTTAGATTCGTTAGGATGCTTTAAAACATTTACAATATGCTTGCTTGACCCTCAAGTAAAGTTTTAAAACAAATAAAGACTCTAAAAAATAGAATTACAATGTTTTATCTGACGTGGAAAGTCAGATCCACTTTTTGTGGGTTCTGTAATTGACTATTGGTTTTGATGGTCGGGCTGCTCTGTCAGTCTGTCGGTTTTCTTTCATTCTTTGCTTTGTCGGTTTTCTGCCCCGTCAGTGTCCCTTAATTGAACTGTTCGTCGGGTTCATGCCTTTTCTGCTCTGTCGGCGATGTTCACAAAACTGTACTGTCGGTAATGTCCTTTATGCTTTTTCGTCGGTTCAACACTTGTCAGTGTTTGTCAGGCAATTCTATACTTAGCATTTTCTCGATAGACATTGTCATCTTGTCAAGTATGCTTGCTGTCCGTCGGTTTTGCTTATATTGATGACCTTTATCATTTTTTTCACTTTAAGTATACTAATGGAAAAACTTAATGTCATCATGTAGATGCAGTTTTGTAGTCGTGCATTCAAAATTTGTCTAACAATGCTCATGCATATTTAGACTGGGAGATGAAGATGCCATGAGATTGCTGCCAAACCTTGACACCTAGGCAGTAGTGCAGAAGCCCAAGGTTAGTCATGCCAAAAGACTGACATAAATTCTATTTGATTTCCTGAATCAAAGATGTGGAATCGCTAGTAATTATCAGATCATCAACATATACAACTAGAAGGATGATGTCACTGCCAGTAGGCTTGGCATATAAATTTGAGTCTGAAGGACTTCTCTAAAAATCCTGAGCTATGAGGTATTGATCAATTTTTATTAACCATGCCCGAGGAGCTTGTTTCAGACCATAGAGTGCTTTTACTAGTTTGAGTACTTGGTGTTCTTTACCGACAACCTTGAATCCAGGAGTTTGCGTCATGTAAACCTTTTTTTGTAACTCATCATTCAAGAAGGCACTTTTGACGTCCTTTTGATGGACCTTCCAGCCACATTGAGCTGCCATGGCTAAGACTAATCTGATGGTGCTCATCTTAGCTTTCGAAGCAAAGGTCTCCTCATAATCAAGTCCTTCACGCTGAGAGAAGCCTTTAGCAACTAGACGACCCTTGTACTTATCCAAAGTACCATCAACCTTGTATTTGACCTTATGGACCCATTTGCATGCAATGAGTTTCTTTCTGGGAGGAAGATCTGACAAAATCCAAGTGCTACTCTTCAACAGGTTGTGATGCTTAGTTTTCATAGCTTGTTCCCACTTAGGTATCCCTTTTGCCTCTGTGTATGTTTGAGGCTCATAGACACTGTGAATGTTGGCACTAAGAGCAAAATTGACAAAATCAAAAGGTTTTCTCTTCTTTCGAGCAATTCTACCCTCGATGAGCTCATCACCGTGAAGATCGCCAATGGTCTTAGCACACCACTTAGGCCAGAGAGTAGAAGTGCCGACATCAGAAGCATGAGGTGCAACAGGATCAAGTTCATCAAACAAAAGATCAGATGAATCGTGAGGAAAATCAGGTGGTGCTGCTAAATGTCTAGGTGATCCTATAGGTGAAGGAACTGGTGGAGGTGCAGGAACTGGGGCAGTTGAAGCCCTCCCATTAGGTGGATCTAATGGGAGATGAACACCCAAGTCAGGGGCTTTGAGAGACTGATCCTCTGAATTCACAACAAGAGGAGAGAGCTGAAATGACCCCGTTCCTCATCAAAGACCACGTCTCGGCTGAAGATGACAACATCAGTTTCAATGTCAATAAGACAATAGGCCTTATGATTATCATTGTAGCCGGTAAGAAGAAGCTTCTATCTCTTGGCATCCAACTTGGTGTGCGTAGCATCAGGGATCCAAACATAAGCCGTGGAGCCAAAAAATTTGAGATGACTGATTCTAGGCTTACGACCTGACCATGCCTCTTCCGGAGTCATCCTCTTAACAACCACTATAGGAGAGTGGTTGAGAAGATAGACGACAGTGTGGGCTTTTTTAGCCCAAAACTTCTTTGGAACATGCTTGTGTTCTAGCATAGACCATGCCATTTCGACGATCACGTGGTTTCTTCGCCCAACGACACCGTTTTGCTGAGGGGTGCAGGGTGTTGTTAATTGGCGTTTTATGCCATGTTGTTCTCAGAAATGAGAGAAAGAAGAACATAATTCCCCACCATTGTCAATTCTAAGAGTAACAATATGTTGACCAAACTCTCTTTCTACTGATGCTTTGAACTTTTGAAAGAAAACATAGACTTCTGATTTCTTATGAAGGAAATACACCCACATTTTTCTTCTAAATTCATTAACGAAAAGAAAGAAATACCTAGACCCATTAATAAAAGGAGTAGCCATAGGTCCACAGAGATCGACATAGACCAGTTGTAATTCCTTAGAGGCTCTCCAAGAGTCGTCATTCGAGAATAGAGTCCGATGCTGCTTCCCAACTTAACATGCTCCGCAAACTCTGAGGTTCTAGGTTTGAATGTTTGGCAGGCCAATGACAAGATCTTCCTGAACAAGTTGTGAAAGAGAATCACATTTAAGTGCTCATACTGCAGATGCCAGAGTGTACTAACAGATGAATGGCTGACTACCATAGCAAGTTCCAGAGAATCACCATAGTCAACAAGTCTGAAAAGACCATGATCTTCTATACCAATAGCAACAATAGACTGAGTCTTGCGATCAATGATTTTGCACTGATGTGAACTGAAGGTCACATCTAGCTGAGGAGAGTCTCAAAATCTGACTGACAGAAAGAAGGTCGAGTTCCATACTCGCAACATAGTACACATAGAGGAAAAGCAAGTTTCTTCCTCTAGACTGAATTTGAATGTTGCCATTTTTGACAACGGTGTACTCTTCCCCTCCAAAAACAACTAAATCAGAAAACAGATGAAATTCGGTGAACCAATCCTGACGGTGAGTGAAATGGTTGGAGGCATCATAATCAATGTACCAGGTAGATGATTTAATATGATATGCAAGTCTTTTAGCCATGAAGGTGTAAACATTGGACTTGCTCTACACAGTGTGTGCCGAAAAATGACCCTTGAGCAGAATATTTGTCAGAGTCGCCATCACAAAAAAGCAAGGGCAAAGATGGTTGGCCAAGTGAAGGCACAAATACTAGGAAGTTGATCAACAAAGACTGAGGTAGAGAATTGGTGAAGATTTCGAGACTGAATAGGAGATGGCTGGCACAGATCTCGAGATAGATTTGACTGAATACCCCAAAAAATTGCGAACAACCCATAAGAGAGCTTGAAAAACCCAAAAGGAATATGAGATAGAATGTGAATCTGCTGCACACAAATTGAGGCACGAAAAATGAGACCCAAAAAAATTTGAAGGCAACCCAGTTAATGGCTCAAAAAACCTCCAAAAAATCAGGAATAAAATTTTGACTTGATCTGAAGGGTCAAACCCCTAGTTAAAAGATATAGAAACCCTAGGCGGTAGAATCAGACCATGGAAGGTCGAAAGTTGCACGAAATGACCAAAAAGATGGTCTACAGATCCGTCATAACACACACGAACAGAAGGAGAAAATATCGTGTGCCATAGACACATGAAAGCTTGACAAAGTAAAAAAGAAGCCATCGAATGTAGAAAATGGCTCGCCGTGGGTTTCAAACACGATGAAATGTAGATAGAGGCCATGAAAATGAGTCATCGGCTGCAAAAAATCACTTCGCACGACTGTAGAAGAACATAAGACGTTATGCAAGAAGGAACCACAAAAATCGTGGTCGTCAATGAGCACAATGAAGAAAATGAAGCCCACAGGAGTCACGAAAGTCTGCAAACAGAAACCCTCGACCTAGAATAATGTAGAACGAGTTTTGCACAGAAAAACCTAGATGGGTTTGAAAAAATAGATTTGACGGATTTCTCAAAAAGAAATTTGAAGATCCAACAAAAAAATAACTTCAAAATTTTTTAGTGCTCAAATAATTTCGAACAGAAGTATAAATTTTTTTGAAAACATTTAGCTCTGATATGATGCTACATAGGCCAGATGATAAAATAATGGTATAATTATTAACAAAGAATGAAAACGTTCTTATAGAATGTACAAACAAGATGTTTCTAAAAAGAAACATTCGAAGAATAGAAATAATCTATTCTACAAGATATTTACAATATCTAGAGTGACCATTAAATTATAAACTAAATAACTGAAGAAGATATTATTCTAATAGTTCATTTATAATATAGAGGAAGATAATACAAAAATCTAGATCTGATACCATGCTACATAGGCCAGATGATAAAATAATGGGATAATTATTAACAAAGAATGAAAACGTTCTTATAGAATGTACAAACAAGATGTTTCTAAAAAAAAACATTCGAAGAATAGAAATAATCTATTCTACAAGATATTTACGATATCTAGAGTGACCATTGAATTATAAACTAAATAACTGAAGAAGATATTATTCTAATAGTTCATTTATAATATAGAGGAATATAATACAAAAGTTGATTTATTTTGTTGCTAAAATTTAGAGCGAGGAATTGAAAAACTACTTACAAAAGGTGAATTGAGAAGCATTTGTAAAATAACGCAATGTAGAGGATGAGGAAACTCATAAGATTTATTTTTAATGCTTTATGTGCAAGTGCAATAGAAGGATGACATAATCAAAAGGTCTGCTCTTATTTTGAGCAACTCTACCCTTGATGAGCTTATCACCATGAAGATCGCCAATGGGCTTAGCCCACCATTTAGGCCAAAGAGTAGAAGTGCCAACATTAGAAGCATGAGGTGCAATAGGATCAGGTTCATCAAACAGAAGATCAAATGAATCCTGAGGAAAATTAGGTGGTACTGCTACATGTCTAGGTGATCCTGTAGGTGAAGGAACTAGTGGAGGTGTAGGAACTGGGGCAGTTGAAGCCCTCCCATTAGGTGGATCTAATGGAAGATGGACACGCAAGTCAGGAGTTTTGAGAGGCTGATCCTCTGAACTCAAAACAGGAGGAGAGAGCTGAAATGACCCCATTCCTCATCAAAGACCACGTCTTGATTGAAGATGACAACATCAGTCTCAATGTCAATAATACGGTAGGCCTTATGATTATCATTGTAGTTGGTAAGAATCTTCTGGATCTTGGCATCCAACTTGGTGCACATAGCATCACGGATCCAAACATACGCTGTGGAGCCAAAAAATTTGAGATGACTGATTCTGGGATTACGACTTGACTAGGCCTCTTCTAGAGTCATCCTCTTAACAACCACTGTAGGAGAGCGGTTGAGAAGATAGACGATAGTGTGGACTGCTTCCGCCCAAAACTTGGAACATGCTTGTGTTGCAGCATAGACCAGGCCATTTCGGTGATCACGCGGTTTCTTCGCCCAATGACACCGTTTTTCTGAGGGGTGTAGGGTGTTGTTAATTGGCATTTTATGCTATGTTGTTTAGAGAAATGAGAGAAAGCAGAACATAATTGCCCACCATTGTCAATTCTACGAGTAACAATATGTTGACCAAACTCTTTTTCTACTAATGCTTTGAACTTTTGAAAGAAAACAAACACCCTTGATTTATGATGAAGGAAATGATGATCATATTTTGCCATTAGTATGCAAAAGAAACAGTTTTTGAACCGTCGGTGCATGGTCACCGAAAGACAGGATTACAGTATAACCCAACAGAGCAGCTAACAATGTAACCCGACAGACAAGTTTACAGAGGAACCTGACAGACAAGTTCACAGAGGAACCCGACAGACAAGTTTACAGAGGAACCGTAGAGACAAACTAAAGAGCAACCCGAGCACCAGTCTACTGATAGACAACTTTAATTCCGAGAAATGTGGATCTGAGTTACACATCAGATAAAACACTTAAGTTTTATATTTAGCTTAAAGCTTAGCTTTAAATCCATTTCTTGAGGAACAAGTAAAGTAATTGTAATTGTTTTAATCAGTCTAACTGATTGAAAACATGCAAACTAGGAGATCAAGGTCAAGTTGTAAATCTTTGATCATAGAGTTATCATTGTAATGCGTGAAACTTATTTAGGTCAAATTCATTGTATAAATAGATGTGTAATCAATCAGAACAAAAAGAATGAGATGATGATTGTAGCCGAAGAGCATATCTAAGGATCAGATACAAAGTTTTATATAGAAGGACAACAAAACATGGAATCAGTTACAAAGAATAAGATTCAAGGCTACCGAGTAGAACAGAGGTATTAATCAGTCACTATAGGTGACACATCATATTGTAAACTTTAATGGATCTGTACTCAACAATTCTAGATTGCATATACTCAGGTCAATAAGTATTTTTGACTACATTCTAACAAGTGTAGCAAATAGAAGTAATCCTTTGAAAAGGTGGATTTAACAATCCTTTTGTAAATCTCTTAACCGAGTGCACACTAAACAGTGTTGCTAAAGCTCTTAACATAGTAGGCCTTAACTAGTCTAAACATGTTATTCATAACAAGATAAGATCATCAGAAGTGATCAAACTTGTAAGCCTTAACCGACCCCTTCCATTATGCAGATAGTGAAGCTTTGTGGGTTTCATCCCCACCGCAGTTTTTACCTTCTAACATGGGTTTTCTGCGTTACCAAATCTTGTGTCATGTGTCATTACATTTCATGAATGTTTCTATGAATGTTAACATGCAAATTAAGTTTATGAATTGATATTACATACACAAAGATAGAA
This sequence comes from Thuja plicata, assembly GCA_018584345.1. NCBI lineage: Eukaryota > Viridiplantae > Streptophyta > Pinopsida > Cupressales > Cupressaceae > Thuja > Thuja plicata. The sequence continues at coordinate 888,275 of MU223135.1, read as the reverse complement.
TAACACATATGGTCGGTAATGCAAGGAATTGATTACTAAAGGATTAAGGTTAATTGATAAAAATTTTTAAGGGTACTGATTCACCCCTCCCCTCTCAGTACACACCATTCCATTATTCCAAAAATTGGTATCTGAGCTAGATCTCTTATTTGGAAAAGTTTAAATCACTTGAGAGAAAAGATCATACAATGGAAAGGTATAAGCTAGACAAGAGTATTGAGAATCAAAAGTTAGAGATATAGATATTCTGTGAGCAATATAAAGAAGCTAGAATCAATATGAGAGAGCTACTGGATGAAAAAAAGGTTATGACATCTCGCTGTAATGAAACAGACTATCATGAAGAAGAGATACCTGATTTGTTTGAGTCATCAGGATCTACATCTAGCAATACATCTGACACATCTGAAGGAAGCATTGCAAGTCTGAATGAAATCAATTAACATCTGACAAAGCAAGTAAAGATACTGCAAATAGGTCAAGAGACACAGATGGTAAGGATGATTGAGGTTATGAATATTGCTAGACAAGCTGAGCAAGAAAGAACACTAGCTATTGATGACATGAGGAAGATCACTGAAAATCTACAAGAGAGAGAATCATAAATACAAAGACTTACTGAACATCATCATGAGATCACCAATCAAATTGTTCTTATGAGTCAGGAGGCAAACCAAGTGAACATAGAACTCAATGGAAAATTGGAAGCTATTGGTGAGCTAAGAGACGAAAATGAAAAACTAAAGCATGAAGTAAGGATTCAACAACACAATGATATGATCAAGAGATCTGAAGAAAACACAAAAAGAATGGATGATTTTCTAGATGGACAAAGAAGAGTCAACAACAATACCGGTCTAGGGTATACCGAGCATGGAGAATAATCATACCAAGCTGATCCAAAATATGTCTACACAAATCCAAGACCAAGGAAGCAGTCATGCAATCACTATGGAAAATCAGGCCACACATCAAATATTTGCAGAAGCAAAATTAAAGGTATTCCTATCTCCACATCTACATTCATTGGAAATTGTTATAACTGTAACAAGAAACGACATAAAGCACATAAATGAAGATCTAAGGTGAAAGAACCAAAGAAGGAAACCTACATGGAAAAATACTGTCCTACTTGCAAAATGCATGGGCACACATCTCTTGAATGCAGGAAAGAGAAATAGCAAGCATGGAAGCCTAGAGAACAAGAAAATGCTTATCAACCGAAAATAGTTGGTAACTCATATGTTTGGGATTACAACACATGGGAAAATTGCACAACATGTGGTAGATATAGACACATAGCTGCAAACTGCATGAGAAAATAGATGAGAAGGTCTAGAAGATGGACTAACCCCGAAATGACACACTTACACTATCATAAAGTTGGTTATCTAAGCAAGGACTGCAAGGACCGAGTGACAGAGACAATCACTTTTCCCAATGGAAATACCATTGAAGACATCATAAAGATGAGAAACAAAATGTGGAGGAAAGCTACAAACATTGATGATGTTGGACCAAGCAATACAATTGGTGACACCTTATCCAATGGATCTGGTGACATCACCACCCCCACCTAAGTAGAACAAGTATGGAACTGTACTATACCAAGTTATATTTTACATCAGTTTCATTATACATTGATAAAATACAAAACTAGCATGAATAAAGATGCACTATGGTATTACTTGTTATGATTTTGCGAATATAATCCTTTCGGTCAAATGCTTACCGAGAATCGTCGGTGTACATACAAAAGCTAAGTTGTTAGTGTAAACCGAGCACTGTCGGTAATTATGTAAAAGACAATTAGTCTTCGCCCAATACCGAGCACCGTCGGTGAACATGTGTAAGGTCAAGTGAGTTGACACTTACACCGAGCATCGCATTCTCACCGAGAATGAAGTTAGCATGTTCCCCGAGCGACTATGTCTTTGAACACCGAGAAGTGGGTAGAGCATTTATTGCACCACTTAGGGCATCGTCTATAAAAAGGCGACGAAATAGCTCATTCACTCACCATGCGATTAAGAGAGAAGAGAAGAGCACAAAGAGAAGAACAACAACTGGGTTACAAGAGCGATTAACAAGCAAATTCATGGCATTCAAATAGGTCAACAACAACTACAGTAGGACAAGTGAGTAACTGAAGTCTCACCGAGCTCAGTTATTTACGGGAAAAGCCCTAAATTTCAGAAATCATGGCAACCACATCTCACATTTCCAAGATCAAGAACGCCAAGGATGAAAAGGTTAACCTAATCAAGAACACTACCTGTGAAGAACCTAAATACAAGTTCTATCCAGAGGTTGCTTCGCAACCCGACGACGTTGGTGCATTTTCACGCATACCACATAGGGTTTTGCTGATCGAGGATGTCCGAGCGTATATCCACTGCAAAGTTGCAGAAATCGGAGATTTGGAGGTTAAGCAAGCTTACAAGAAGCTTTGCACATATGGAACCATCAAAGATGAACATAAACATATAGAGGTGAAAGGGCTGAAAAATGCCCTAATGTTCCTGAAGGAATTTAAACCGAGTGGATTAGGATAGTACTAAGCAGAGTGCATGACCAAAAGATGTGGCTGGACGAGCCAAAATAGATCACTAGGGATGTAATACACGCAGTGACCGGTTATCCAATAACCGACAAGGCCAAGGCACTTAAACACCCTTCTCGCCCCGAGATTGAGAAGATGACAGGTGCAGAATGGGATGGCAGAGGATTGAAGGTAAACTCCATCAAAGATCTAGAACTGAAATTTGGTGCATGTGTGCTGGGATACAAGATATTCCAAGCTAGAAGATTAAACAACATTGCATGCGGAGCAGTTGACACTGCTCACAAGATTGTGAAGAAGGGTCTACAATTGTATCTAACTGAGCTTCTACTGAAGCAGTTAGAGGAGAACATGAGGACAATCAAGTCTGCAAAGTCCATTTCATGTAAGTTCGGATCACTTCTAATGTGTACATTTTTCTATTTCCAGAACTTCTTCCCATCTTTCGGTAATGTCAACTGGGACACTACCCAACTAGTGACAATCCAAATCAGTGAATTCATCAAGTCACTAGGGGACAACTTTACATCAGTCATGGATGAATATTTCACTGGATTCAAGGACATCATGCAGAAAAGGATGAGGATACCTAAACAACTGGTAGAACAATATAAAGAGATATTTGTTTCATGATGGACACCGATACAACCTTGATCAAACCAACTATACCAAGGATAACATGGTTAGCCCCACCTGACTATGAGATCAACATAGATCAAGCCACCAATGCTATTGAAGCATTATTAAATGAACCATTAGAAAAATCATTACCAAGGTTTGGAACCTATGAAGAGGCTAAGGAAAGAATAAAGACCGACCTAGTAGTAAAGAAGATCGACATAAAGAAGACCAAAATGGTCAAGACACTTGAAAAGAAGCTATCAGTTAATGAAGAAGAGACAAAGCAACAAGACACCGAGGGACAGTCACTCGTCAGTGAAAGTGAACAAGTCAGTGACTCCAAATCAATAGAGTTTGATGCACCACCTCCAAAGAAGCCAAGAACTACTGCTGCATCTAGGACGAGGAGTCAGACAACAAAAGATGCAAGTTCATCACCGGTTAAGAAAGGACAAGTGAGGACTTACAAGAGGAAGCCTCAAACCGGGCAAACTTCAGAACCAAAGAGGAGAAAAAGACTAATCCAAAGCAAGGAAGATATAAAAGACACTGAACAAGATGAACAACCTGTAAAGAACAAACTTCCTACCACAATTGATGAGGTTGCTACATTAATCATCAAGTCAAGTAGAATATCTGATCCTAAGGTTAGAAAATGGCTAACTCTGAATCCCAAGGATCACAAAAAGATAGAAGAAGCCATCATCACAACAATGTGTATATTCAAATATATACCTATACAGTTTGAAAAGATGATGCCACAAAAACTTCTAGACAAGTTATCAGCAAGGTGGACATTCACATTGAATTCTGAAAAACAAATAAGGGAAAGATGCCTAGTTTCTATAATGTCACCTGAGTCCAAGCTGGAAGAAATTGATGAAATGATGAAGTTACATTCAAAGAAGTTCTCAACAAAATTGAGAGCCTACAAAGTACTATAGGGAAGCCTAATTGAGCTTGACAAAGAAAGTGAGGATGCTTGGAGAAAAATACTCAATGTACCTAAAGAGGATACAAGCCCCGATAGAGTATTAGCACTCACGGACAAGCCTCACAATGAAGAGAATCGGGCTACACCAAGCCCCGAGCACAATCTTATAAATGATACCGAGGATGTCACTTCTGTTGAATTGAACATAGAAGCAATTAAAGCAATGGATGACATACCTCAGATTTTGCAGCCATTAGGAGACACAACAGATGTCACAAACCAAGATGTGACAATAATAGATATCACTGAAGATCTTGCCAATGAAGTAAAGGCAGATGAAGATGTCACTGTTATCTCCGAGCAATCCAAGGAACATGACACAACAACGGATGCTGCATAGGTTAATATACCAGGCCAAATGCCATTATTGATACAAACTATCAATATCATCTCAGAAAATGAGAAGTCAACTGAACATGATGCAAGCATACCCGAGGATAAGGGTGAAGAGGAGCAGAAAAGCACAAATGAAGAACAAAAAGAAACAGATGGAGAGAAGAAAGATAAAGGTGAAGAAGAGAAGCAAGGTGATGCCACTCCAAAGGATACCGAAGGAGAATTTGCTGATAAAGCTAAGGTTGATGTGGAGACGTCTACATCCAACCGATAGGTGAATACTGAGCAACAGGTAAAAGGCACAACACCTCCAAAGCCTTCATCAAGTACATCAGACCAAGCAAATGAACTTGCTATGGTAATGCATACAGGTGCCTCCACTACACTGTCAAAGAAGAAAAAGAATAAGAATAAGAATCCAGTCACCTTGGATGAGATAATTGAAATACCAGACTGTGATCCTAGGACATTGGATCCAAAGTCACTTACAAAGTATGCAGAACTTTGTAAATGGAAAGCTATACGAGATAAGCTCAAGAAGGAGACCAAGGACACACAAGTACTAGAGACAACAAAGGAAACACTTCTGCAGATTGTACCTGATACCGACATTGATCAAAATGCTTCTATCATTGATCAATTAGCAGTTCTTACTGAAGCCATCACATCACAAAATGTGGATGTAGAGAAGGCAATAGAAGAAGAGGCAGAGAAAAAGTACCAATACAAATTAACAAAGAAAACCAGCCAAGAAGTGGCAGAGAACAAGGTAATGCTATCTGAACTAGTCAATGCATTGGAACCAATCATTTCAGAAGCTATAACCTTAGTTCAGAAGTTATGCACAATAGAGCAATTCACTAAGGAGAATAGTGAGAAGATTGCACAGATAGATGCAGATCTAAATGCTAATGCACAAGGTCTTACAACCATTGACAATGCAATCAAGTTGCATTATGACAAGATTATGGAAGCTAAAAGGTTGAGACTTGAGATTTTAGAGGTAGATTCAAAATTCAGAGATGAGGTAACCGAGCTTCAAGCTCTACTTCTACCAAATCTCACATTACTGCAACAACATATGACTTCGACAAGACAATTGATTGCCACCCCGGAGATGTCTGTCATCGACATTATCTATGATATGCATGCAAGAATAAAATTGGAGCACATGGCCCTGGAACACCTTAAGGAGAAATGGGAGAAAATGATGGAAGACATGCATAACTCCCATTCCCACTTTTTTGACAAGTTGTAAGTATTACACGTTTGTCCTTATTATCAAAAAAGGGGGAAATAATATGTGACAAAGAGATAAATGATAAAGGGAAAATTGATAATGAAAGGAGAAAATAGTATAAAGGCAAGTGTCTATACATGTACATATACTATACTAGCATGCACATAGGGGGAGTCATATTGACAAGGTGAACACATGGTGTATATACTAAACATTTTAGTTTTTGCACATATCAGTTTTTGATACTAATGTCAAAGGGGAAGATTGATAATCATATTTTTCCATTAGTATGCAAAGGAAATAGTTTCTGAACCGTCGATACATGATCACCGAAAGACATGATTACTGTGTAACCCGACAAAGCAGCTAACAGTGTAACCCGACAGAGCAACTAACAATGTAACCCGATAGACAAGCTCACAAAGGAACCCGACAGACAAGTTTATAGAGGAACTCGACATGCAGACTAAAGAGCAACCCGAGCACAATTCTACTGAGAGACAACTTTAATTTCGAGAAATGTGGATCTGAGTTACACATCAGATAAAACACTTAAGTTTTATATTTAGCTTAAAGCTTAGATTTAAACCCATTTCTTGAGGGACAAGTAAAGTAATTGTAATTGTTTTAATCAGTCTAACTGATTGAAAACATGCAAACTAGGAGATCAAGGTCAAGTTGTAAACCTTTGATCATAGAGTTATCATTGTAATGCATGAAACTTATTTAGGTCAAATTCATTGTATAAATAGATGTGTAATCAATCAGAACAAAAAAAATGTGATGATGATTGTAGCCGAAAATCACATCTAAGGATCAGATATTATGTAGAAGGACAATACAAGATGGAATCAGTTACAAAGAACAAGATTCAAGGCTACCAAGAAGAACAAAGGTATTAATCAGTCACTATAGGTGACACATCATATTGTAAACTTTAATGGATCTGTAATTATCAATTCTAGATTGTATATACTCAGGTCAATAAGTATTTTTGACTACATTCTAACAAGTGTATAAAATAGAAGAAATCCTTTGAGAAGGTGGATTTAAAAATCCTTTTGTAAATCTCTTAACTGAGTGCACACTAAATAGTGTTGCTAAAGCTCTTAACAGAGTAGACTTTAACCAGTCTAAACATGTTACTCCTAACAGGGTAAGATCATCAAAAGTGATCAAACTTGTAAGCCTTAACCGACCCCTTTCATTCTGCAGATAGTGAAGCTTTGTGAGTTTCATCCCCACCGCAATTTTTACCTTCTAACAGGGATTTTCTGTGTTACCAAATCTTGTGTCATGTGTCATTACATTTCATGAATGTTTCTGTGAATGTTAACATGCAAATTAAGTTTATAAATTGATATTACATACACAAAAATAGAATAACACATATGGTCGGTAATGCAAGGAATTGATTACTAAAGGATTAATGTTAATTGATAAAAAGTTTTAAGGGTACTGATTCACCCATCCCCTCTCAGTACACACCATTCCATTATTCCAACAGGAAATATACCCACATTTTTCTACTAAATTCATCAACGAAAAGCAAGAAATACCTAGACCCATTAACATAAGGAGTAGTCATAGGTCCACAGAGATAAACATAGACCAATTGTGATGCCTTAGAGGCTCTCCAAGAGTTGTCATTCGACAACAAAGTTCAATGATGCTTCCCAACTTGACATGCTCCGCAAACTCTGAGGTTCTGGGTCTGAATGTTTGGCAGGCCAATGACAAGATCTTCCCGAACAAGTTGTGAAAGAGAATTACATTTAAGTGCTCATACTGCTGATGCCAAAGTGTACTAACAGATCAGTGACTGACTACCATAGAAAGTTATAGAGAATCACCAGAGTCAACAAGTCTGAAAAGACATGATCTTCTATACCGATAGCAACAATAGACGGAGTCTTGCGATCAACGATTCTGCATTGATGTGAACTGAAGGTCACATCCAAGTGAGGAGAGTGTCTCAAAATCTGACTGACAGAAAGAAGGTCAAGTTCCATGCTTGAAACATAGTAAACATAGAAGAAAATCATGTTTCTTCCTCTAGACTGAATTTGAATGTTGCCATTTCTGACAATGGTGTACTCTTCCCCTTGAAAAACAACTGAATCAGAGAATAGATGAAATTTAGTGAACCAATCCTAGCAGTGAGTGAAATGGTTGGAGGCACCATAATCAATGTACTAGGCTAAGGATTTAACATGATATGCAGGTCTTTTAGCCACACACTTGCACATAAAGCATTAAAAATAATTCTTATATGAGTTTCCTCATCCTCTACATTGTGCTATTTTACAAATGCTTCTCAATTCATCTTTTGTGAGTAGTTTTTTAATTCCTCGCTGTAAATGTCGTCAACAAAATAAATCAAATTTTGTATTATCTTACTCTATACTATAAATGAACTATTATAATAATATATTCTCCAGTTATTTAGTTTCTAATTTAATGGTCACTCTAGATATTGCAAATATCTTGTAGAATAGATTATTTCTATTCTTCGAATGTTTTTTTTTGGAAACATCTTGTTTGTACATTTTATAAGAACATTTTCGTTCTTTGTTAATAATTATCCCATTATTCTATCAGCTGGCCTGTGTAACATGGTATTAGAGCTAATTTCTTTTTATAATTTGACAAAACTAGAAATAAAAGTCTAATAACTAATTGCCATAAACTGGAAATAAGTTGAATCAGGTTCCAGACTATTGTACAGACTTGGGATTTCAGTTTGGATTGAAATAGCATGGTACAAAACATTTTAGACATTTTGTTCCAGGTACTTTTGACAAAAACTTTCAGAGTCTCTCCGACTGTTCCTGATTTGCCTAGAAAAGATTCGACAACTCTGTAACTTGTTCATGCACACATAAAAATAGGGAAAAGGTTGGGTAAAAGGGGATTTTCTTGTTCAAACCCCTATTTAGGAATCAACCTTGAAAATGAATTGAAATTGCATGCAAGAAAGTATGTAAAAAGATAAATGTTTGATTCACCTTGCATAAACCCCCATGGACACATGTAGAAATCTCTCATACCCATGAAGATGTTTGAATGTGATTGAATCCAAAGACTTGACCTTGATATGTAGAATAGAATCAAGATGTCATCACAAATGTATGGATCTATGAATGCCACTCCTAGATCTTCAATGTAGATATGCCTTATAGCCACTTGCAATGAAGGAAGAATGCTTGTGGATGGAAAGAAGGATTTCCTTCTTGATTGTGAAATCCTTTACTAAGCCTTTAATGAGAGAGAAGCTTGCTACAATGGAGAATATTGGCTTGTAATTGACTTGGATGATTGAGAAGAAACTAGATCTTTGATGCTTGTCTTCAAATTTTGAATCCACCTTGAATGCTTGAGTGCTTGAATGCCTTATGAAAACTTGATGGCACTTGATAATGGTTGCTTCAAAATAGTAATGAATGCCAAAATGAGGAGAGATAGGGTGTTTATATACTTCATCCATCATTTTGGGATTCAAAAATATGCTAGGTCGTTCACGTGATCTAATTTTCCACCAAAACCTTGACATAGGGTTCAGGCCAAATTTGGGTGAAAACAAGCGGGAACATAACGTCTCAAACATTATGTTCTTGGGTACATAACGTTTGAAACATTATGTACCTATAGTTTTGAGCTGAAATTTGAACTGGGTGTCAGGATGGTGAAAAAGATGCGGGAAAAGAAGAATCATGTTGCTAGGATCAAGCATAACGAACCTCAGATCTCAAAATCACCAAAATGGGGCCTAATAGAGCATCCAATTGTAGGTGCTAACTTTTTAGAATGATACACTATTTATGCTCATTTTGGTCAATTCTCTAGCATTCTTCCTAGTTCTTGCAATAATTATGATCGATCATATCATACTCTTAAAAAGGGGCAATCAACCATATGCGCCCAACTCTCCTAAGGACTAAAGTCATGCCTAATTGGTTTTCCTCTAATGAAAATTGATGGGATTGGGAATTATTCCTATTTTGCATATTTATACTAGTAACAACCCATTTTATCGTCATTTCAACTTGAAAGAATTCCTACACCATCAACATTTTTTTAAAAACAAATTAGAAATAATCCATGATACAAGATTGAGATCTCTATTCCATTAATCAGTTATCATTTCCTTAGGTTGCAAGTTCTAACTACATCAATGTTAGACCCAAAACCTAAAAAAATTCCAGTAAGGGAATTTTGAAACCCATAGGAAGATCCTTCAACAACAAAATCACGGAATTTGAATTGAACACAATCATGATATTTCTATTAGGATTCAATTGTGTAGTTTTCGTGTAAAACTCAGTGACCCATGGTTCATGAGTAGTGGTTTTGTTAGCAATTTTTCTTGCTACCTTCAACCCTTGGTGAAATCCACAAGACTTGGATTATGGGATAGAAAACTTAGACTATTCATCCAATCCTATTCACTGATTGAAGACAAGAAAACACAACATCGAAAAGGCACATAGCCTTCTTCAATTTGAGCTCCACAAACTTAGAGGGTACTCCTATGACAAAGATCTGCAAATATATCATAGACTCACTTTAAACAACAAATACAGACTCATTAACAGTGGACAGTTCCCAAACTTACAGTAATGGGTGTATATAGTTTACCAACTTAAAAGGACAATTCCATTTAGCTTCAATTCAATTGAGAACAAAACTACTCTACTCCTACAACAAAAAGTAAATTGACTTTGAATTTAATCGGTATGTGAGACAAACTTAAGAAACTTTATTAGATCAGTGCCTAATCGACAATGCACAGAGTCAAGCTTCAGATCCTAAGTATGTTCATATAACAAAAATCACCCGAATTAGTGAAATTTTGACATTCATGCGTTACCAAAACAAATCCATTTGAAAAACTACAAAATCATGCTTGCATATCCTTCTTATTTACTAAATCTCACAACAACAAGCATATAGCATTTAATCCCTTCTTTGAAGGAAATCCATACACAAATCACACAACTGCAAAAGAATTTGCAATGAAAAATTGAAAATATCATTAACATTTCAACTTAATATGAAAATTAGGTACATAATCAGGAGACAACTTTGTAATATCCTTCATTATTTCATGAAAAATGACTGAAATTGATACACGAACAAACAAATTTTCTAGAAACTAAACTCTATTCGTATGCTTTATACTTCACTAATTTACATCTCTTTAGAATGAAAAACTCACAACCCTTAGACATGGCCTTGGTATTCATTTTATAATTGAAGGAACACAACAAGATACAAGTCGTTTACAAATATTCCATTTCTATCTGTCATTAGTCCGTTACAAAAATATTATCTTAACAAAGTTTGTTGCTATTGGTTTTGTCTTGAAGATAAATTTATCGACTGGTACATACAAGGGAGCAATGGTGCTGAGACGAGGATTGCTTCATGTAGACACCTAAAACTGGGTAGGTGTTCTCTAATTAAGCAAATATGCAAATCTCAGCAAAATGCTCTAAATCTCATCAAAATGGATCAAATTAATTCAAATGGACATTTATCAATCAAATTTGGATAAAATCATTCGAATCAAAGGATAAATTGGCAAATGACATTAAATGATTAAATATAAGCCTAAAAGGGATTAATCCAACTATATAATTGATTTTAATCAATTAATTGTATAGTTTAAATAAAAAATCAATTGAACCTATTCCCCTACATGGCTAATTTAATTAATTGATTGAATTAATAAATCCTAATATCTTTCAACATGAATTTGAGGAACCAATGAGAATTGAGAAAACAAAGCACATGGATCACTCCAAATTTTCAATCTGAATCACCCATTTTGAACTTTCAATCTCAATCACTCAAATTTGTCTTTTTCTCCCAACCTTCAAGACAAGCATTTAAATTGTCCCCTCATTTGAAACTATTTGAATTCCTTTCACCTAACCAAGGCTTAATCATGATCAATTGACTCTACCCCCTACACTTGGGAAAATATTATAGATAGAAGCCATTTTGCAAGCATAATATATCCTAGAAATTCGAATGCAAAGCATCTAGACTTAACCATTTTCATAGCATATCAAAGCATATCAAAGCCTAATTGATCATTTTGCATAACAATTGACAGCATTTGAGTTCATAATTTGAAGCAATTGAGAGAATTTGAGAGTTAGATTGGCATATCTTCATCATATTTCTCATTCTAGGACTGTCATTAGTAGAGATTAAGGTTAAGAGTTCTATTAACACGCTTAGATAGAGAGTCATGGGATGCTTATTGATTTGTTTGCAATTCTTAGTTTAAATTGTCTTTATTATTCAATAGGATTGCTCATAAATAAACTAATCTCATGAAGGCGTATTTCATTCACACACAAATGTCGCCCACCATGAGGCTTTAGGCCTCAAATCATCGTTTTATTCTAAATTTTATGTGTTTTTCTTTCATTTTGTTCGGACTTTGCAGGTTATAAGTCAAATGATGCTATGAGCAAAACAATGACGCCTGCAAGCAATCAAATGACGCCTACAGAATTCCTTCTATTTCTTGTCTAATTGTTGTCACGCCTGTCAGATAAAGTGTACCACTTGTGCACGTAAGGCGACGCCTGCTACTAAAAAATGGCTTTGTTGATTAATCAATTAATTAAATATTTATTCTTTAATTAATGTTGACTTGATGAATTGAATAACTATTTGTTATTTAATTAATGTTTATTTCTTCTATTTGTTTAATAAATTATTATATTTATTAAATAAATTCACTATAGTCTATTCCTCTTATCCTAGGTCTTCTAAATTAGTTCTATTAAAAGTGATTTAATTA
>MU223135.1:808849-824616 GCA_018584345.1 Thuja plicata | reverse complement strand
GGTTAGAACCCAGGGTAGAAGTGGTTGAGATAGGTTAGGTTGGGGTTTAAGGGAATATTAATAAATGAAATAAACTTATTTAATTCATTTAAAAACATAGGAATTAATTATTTAAACAATGAAATTGATTTTTAATAGTTAGAGAACTATAGCCATTTTAATTAAATTAAATAGGCTAGGGGAATGGGTTAATTGCAAGTGGGTAATTGATTTAGGGATTCATTTAATTCCTTTATAATTAAATACTATAGCCATGTTTGATTTTGGTTTGATTTAATTGGTTTGAATTGATTTAAATCATATGACTATAATAGTCAATATAATTCAGTGATAAAAATCACCTATGACATTAAATAGATTTGAAGAATTATGCCAAGCAGTAACAGGGTCATTTGGACATAATTGAAGGTATGATCACACTTAGGGAAAATAGGGTCCATAGTTGGAACATACCAAATTTAGGTGGTTACAACTGTATGCAATCTATAATTTCTGATTACAGATCCTTTAAAGCTCACAAAATATGAATATCACATATAGTGATTGATTAATACCTTTTCCTGCTTGTCGGTAGCCTGTGTTATGTTCTTGACAACTGATTTGATTTTTGTCTGTGATGTTGCATGAATTATCTTGTCTGATCCTTAAATGCTCTCAGTGGATACAATCATCATCAAACAACATGTTCACAACTGATTGAGAATCTATTTATAGAGGTATTTGGCCTATTCTAGAATCACACATTACAATGTTAACTCTAGATCCAAGGTATACAACTTGAACTTGATCCTTTAGTTTACATGTTTTAAAAAAATTAAACTGATAAAAATAATAATAAATACATTACTTTCTCTGCATGTAATGGATTTAAAACAAATGAAGAAGCTAACTATAAAACTTTAGTGATTTATCTGACGTGGAAAGTTAGATCCACCTTTTACGAGATGTAACTGACTATCGGTTCTTGATCATCGGTGTGAACTGTAAGTTTGTCGGTGTTCCTTCATTGAACTGATTGTCGGGTTCCCTTCATCTGTCGGGTTCCACTCTTTGATTTTTTCATCGGGTTGCACTGTTGGTTACTCGTTGGGTTCCCTTGTCATTTTTGTCATCGGGTAACACTGAATAGTATTTGTTGGGATGCTTTGTACTTGGCAATATCGTTAAGCTTGGCGTCGGGTAGTACTATGCCCTGTCTATCAGTGTAGTGTAAACTGATGGTTTTTATCATGTCTTTCCTTGCATATACTAATGGAAAACTATAATGTCTTCAATCTCCCCCTTTAACATTAGTATCAAAGACTAATATGTGCATAATACTAAAGTGTTTAGTATGTACACCATGTATATATCCTTGTCATTATATGACTTCCCCTAACTTTATGCATTGGTATAGTATAAGTATATGTACATGTATACTTGCCTTTATACTATACATTCCCCTTTTTGTTCTTTCCTCTTTCAAATGACTGAATGTACACATTATTTCCTCCTTTCATTTCCCCTTTCACTGATTGACTGTACATATCATTTCCCCCTTTTTAGATAATCATGACAAAAATGTAGAAATTATAAGTTGTCAAAAATGTGTAACTTACAATGTGTCAAGAATGTGGGAGTGAGTGTTCTTGATATCTTCAATAAATTTCTCACATTTCTCTTTGAGGAGTTCTAATGCCATGTGTTCTAGCTCAATTCTGGCATGCATATCATAAATGTTTTCTAGGATAGACATTTCTGGGGTGGCAATAAGTGCTCTTGCCTTTGTCATATGGTTTTGCAGTAATGAGAGTGTCGGTAAGAGTTGAGCTTGAAGCTCATTTACCTCATCTCTGAACTTGGTTTCTACAATCTGTATGTCTTGTCTCAGCTTTCGAGCTTACTTTAGCTATTCATTATGCAATTTGATTGCCTCTTCACTGTTTGTGAGACTTTGTACACTTGTTTGAAGATCATCATCAATCTGTGCTATCTTGTCGGTATAATCCTTTGTGAGTTGATCTAGCATGCATAATTTCTGTATTAAGGCTATTGCTTCTGAAATAATTGGGTCTACTATACTTACCAGTTCAGAAAGCTTTACCTTTTGAAGTGCCACTTGGCTTATCTTCTCTGCTAACTTGAATTCATACTTCTTTTCAAGTCTAGCCTCCATAGCCTTCTCAACATTTATGTTTTGAGATGTGATTGCATCAGTGAGAACCACTATTTGATCAAGCATTGGGGCTGTTTGATCAACGTCTATATTAGGTACAATTTGTTGAAGTATTTCTTGTGCAACTTCAAGTACATTTTCTTCTTTGGTGGATTTTCACAGCTTGCCCTGCATGGCTTTCCTTTCATAAAGTCTTGCATACTTTGTCAACTCAGTAGGATCCAATGTTCTAGGATCACATACTGGTATCTCAATAATTTCATCCTAAGTGACTAGATTCTTATTCTTGCTCTTCTTCTTCCTTGAGATTTGAGTAGAGGCAGATATATGAACTACCGTTTCAGGTTCATTTGTCTTCTCAGAGGCGCTCGATGAAGGCTTTGTAGATGAAGATTCTTGTGTTTTCTGCTCAGGGTTCACCTGTCAGTTTGGTGAAGATGTCTCTCCATCAACCTTGGGTGTTTCTGCAGATTTCTCTTCTGTTTTCTTCTCCTTTTCATCTGTCTTTTCTTCTTCACCCTTTCCTTTTGCTTGTCTTCTACTTTTAGTGCATCTTATTTATTTTGATCAGTAGACTTGTCTATCTGATCATCGGTTGCAGCTTGAGCTATAGTTGTATCCTTTGGTTCATCTATGGTATCCTTTGTCTCTGCATCACCCTTGTCTTCGGGTATGCTTGTATCTGCTACACTAGATTCTTCATTTCCTTCTAGCAGATTGATGGCCTTCATCAATACTAGCATGTTATTCCGTGTGCCCACTTGTGCTGCATCTAGAAGTGTGTCCTGATCATCGGTTTGATCCTGTTGAGTAGTGACATCTTCATCTTTTTGAATTTGATCTGCAGGGTCCAAACCTGTGATGTCAATAATGGAAACGTCTGGCCATATTTCATCAGCAACATCCATGTCATTATTTCTTTGTGTCTCCAATTCTTGTTGCTTGTTTTGATATATAAAAATGACATCATCTTCTTTCTGTGGATCTTTATCTGTGTCATAATGAGTGATGTCTTGAATGTCAAGATCATCCATGACTTTGTCTAAGTCAATTGGCTCAACATTATCTACATTATCCAAAGCAATGTGCTTAGGAATTACTTTATCTTTCCGCTCCTCTACATAAGGTGTTTCGATGAGAAGTAATTTATTCTCACAACTTGTTGACTCTGCAGGTCAATCTAGGATTTGTCTCCATTTGGCCTCGGTCATGCTGTCCAGCTCTATAAATTTATCCTCTAGCACTTTGTAAGATCTTATCTTTGCTACAAATTTACTTGAGTGCTTTTTCATTATTTCTTTGATCTCTTGCATCTTTGATTTTGGAGGAATGAGTGTGACAAGTACCCTCTCCCTTGCTTCCATTTCTGTGTATAAAGCACATGACCATTGTTGTGAAATTGTGTCACCTAGTTCTTTGGGTATTTGTCCTAGAAATTCTACTGGTACATATTTGAATTTGACCATTGCCCTGATTATATCATCTTGTAACTTATGTTGGTCCTCTAGCTCAAGTTTTTCCCACTGTCTGATTTTTCTATCAGTCATTGTACCGGTTGTAGCAATTGAATTGGCAATTTCATCCATATTTTTAGGGGCTGAGCTTTTCTTCTCTATATCAGGCTCATCCTCTTTGGAATCTTCTATGTTTTCTTTGGTCTCAACTAGTCTTTTACTCCTTTTGGTACGTGTTTGTTTCACAGTTTGTTTCTACGTTTGTTGCTTCTTCTTATAAGTCCTCACTTGACCTTTCTTGAGAGGTGTAGTGGCTTTTACAGTTTGAATTCTTGTCCTTTGAGCCACTATGGTTCTTGGTTTCTTTGTAGGAGGTGGAGGTGTGTTAGATTCAGTGGCCTCAGAATCTGATTCTTGCTCATGTTTCTCTTCACCGATGGTACCCCGTTCCTCGATTTCCTCTATTTTTTTTCTCCTCCTCATTGACCGACAAAATCTTTTCAAGATTCTTTACCATTTTGTTCTTCTTGTTGACAGTATTCTTGATGACTAGGCCTATTTTTATCTTAGACTTAGCCTCTTCATAAGTTCCAAATCTTGGTTGTTTATTGTCAAGTGGCTCATTTATCAATGCATCAATTGCATTTGTTGCTTGATCTATGTTTATCTCATAGTAAAGAGGTGCTAACCAGGCTGTCCTTGGTACAACAGGTTTAATGTGAGTGAAATATGTATCCACCATGAAACATATTTCATCCCTATGTTTTTCAATCAACTGTTGAGGGATCCTCACTCTTTCCATCATCTTTTCCTTGAAGTTAAGGAAGTATTTAGTCATCACCGAATCAAAGTTATCACCTAGTGACTTGATAAGCTCACTAATTTGCAATTTGACTGGTTTGGTAGTGTCCCATTTCACTTTTCCAACTGAAGGAAAGTGTTATTGAAAATAAAAGAATATACACATGATGAGTGAACCGAACTTACATGTGTTTGTCTTTTCAGACCTTATTATTGTCATATTCTCATCAAGTTGCTTCCACAGGATCTCACATAGATCCATCTGTATTCCCTTTGTGACAATTTTGTAAGCTGTGCTTACTGCTGTTGATGCTATGCTGTTTAGCCTGCTTGCTTGGAAGATTTTGTAGCCTTTCACACATGCACCGAACCTCATTTCCTCTTCGGTGATGGTGTTCACCTTGATTCCTCTGTTATCCCACACAACATTGGTGAGTTTTTCAACTTCGGGCCAAGAGGGATGCTTATGTGCCTTAGGTTTTTCAGTAATGGGGTAACTAGTTATAGCATGTAACACATCCTTTGTGATCTTCTTAGGTTCATCCAACCATAACTTCTGGTCGTGTATTCTGCTCAGAACTAACCTAATCCAATCAGTTTTGAAAACCCTAGGGAAATATAGGGCATTAGTTATCCCTTTTACTTGCAGATGCTTGTGTTCTTCTTTCAGGTTTCATTGTTCATCACACAGCTTCTTGTAAGCTTGGTCTATCTCCAGATCACCTATCTCAGCGATCTTGCAGTGAATGTAGGACCTTAGGTCTTCTGTCAGCAAAACCCTAGGTGGAATTTTTGAAAATGCGCCAGATTCATCGGGTTGTGATGCAATCTCTAGGAATATCTTGTACTTAGGTTCCACACAAGTAGTGTTCTTTATCATCTTAACAACATTCTTCTTATCATTATTCAATTTTAAAGTTCTTGAAGTGGTTTCCATTGTATTTTGAATTTAGGGCTTTTCCGAAAATAACAACAGAGTTCTTCAGTGTGCTGGGTACTTACTTTGATCTGTATGGTTGGTAAGTGATATGTTTGGAGTGAGTTGGATCGAGTCAAGGTCACTCTGCTAAATGCTCTCTTATCGCTCTGTTTTCCCTCTGCTCTTTCTTCACAAATCACGTGTGAGAAATGAAGTGATCTCATCGAGTATTTATAGACTTTTTCCCTAAGTCTGTCATAAATGCTCAATAACTCGTCGGGTCATGAAGACAGAGTTTGTCAGGAAGACTCTCAAATAAAATTCTTGGTGTTGGCAGGATGCTTGGGATGGCTGTTAAGATTATTTATTTTACCAACGGATATTGGTGTTGTGTCAAGACAACTATATAACTTTGCTTCCTTACCGACAGGTGTCGGGTTACATTAGCAACTTAGCCATTTTATGTGTTGACCAACAATTCTCGGCAAGTGTAAACAACTCATCCTTATATTAACCGATGATTTTTGGTATGTGTTTACCGGTGGGGGTTGATTTATCAGAATTATAACAAGTAACATAATATACATATTTTGACTATCTATCAATTTGTATAATGGAACTGATGCAAAATATGACTTGGTGTAGTGCAGTTCCATACTTGTTCGTCTTTAGGTGGGGGTGGTGATGTCACCAGATCCATGCGATGAGGTGTCACCTACTACATTGCTTGGTCCAACTTATTCAGTGGTTGAAGCTTTCCTCCACATTTGCTTTATCATTTTCTTGATGTCTTCAATGGTGTTACCATTTGTAAAAGTGGTGTTTTCTGTTATTCAGTCTCTGCAGTCCTTCTTTAGATGTCCAACCTTATGACAATGTAAATATGCCATTCACGGGTTGGTCTAGCCTCTAGACCTTTTGGTCCATAATCTCATGCAGTTTGTAGCTATGTGACCATATCTACCACATACTGTGCAATTTATCCATGTATTGTAGTCCCAAATATATGAATTATTGACTCTTCTTAGTTTATATGCATTTTTTTCATTTTTGGGTTTCCATGCTTCAATTTTATTCTTCCTGCATTCAAGAGATGTGTGCCCATGCATTTTGTAGGTGGGACAATACTTGTCCATATAAGTTTCCTTCTTTGGTTCTTTCACCTTTGATTTACATTCATGTGCTTTATGTCCTTTCTTGCTGCAATTATAACAATGTCCTATGAATGTAAATGTGGATTTAGGAATACCTTTTTCTTTGCTCCTGCAGACATTTGAGGTGCGGCCTTGCTTTCTACAGTGATTGCATGTCACCTTCCTTGGTCTAGGATTGGTGTAGGGATCTTTTGGATCAGCTTCATTTTATAACTCTCCATGCTCAGTGTACCCTAGTCCAGTATTGGTGTTGGGTATTCTTTGTGCATTCAAGAATTCATCCATCCTTTTTGTACTCTCTTCACCTCTCTTAATCATGTCATTATGTTGTTGTAGAATTCTAGCCTCATGCTTTAGAAATTCATTCTCTTCTCTTAGTTCACCGATAATCTGTATTCTTTCAATGAGTTCCACATTCATTATGTTTGCTTCTTGACTCATAAGAATAATTTGATTAGTTACCTCATGGTGATGCTCTGTAAGTCTTTGTATCTCAGACTCCTTTTCTTGTATCTTGTCTGTGATATTTCTTCTATCATCAATAGCTAGAGTTCTTTCTTGTTCAACTTGCCTTGCATTATTCATGACATCAATCATTCTTACCATTTGTGTCTCTTGACCGATTTGCAGAGATTTGACTTGTCCAGTCAGATGTAGATTGATTTCAGTCAGGCTTGTAATGCTTTCTTCTGATTTATCTGATGCCTTGCTTGTATTTGATTCCGAAGGCTCAAAGAAATCTAGAATCTCTTCCTCAAGATAATTTATCTCATTATAGCGAGAAGCCATAGTATTTCTTTCATCCAGCAACTGTCTCATACTGATTCTAGCTTCTTTATATTGTTCATAGAATATCTGAATTTCAAGCTTTTTATTCTCAATATTTTTATCAAGTTTGTACTTCTCCATTGTATGATATTTTATCTTAAGCCTTTAAGCTTTCCAAGTAGAGACTTAGCTCTAATACCAATTGTTGGGATTAATGGAAAGTAGTACTGAGAGGGGAGGGGTGAATCAGTACCTCTAAAACTTTTAACACTTTCCACCTTTCATCATTAGTAATCAATCTTAACTATATTACTGACCATATCTGATGTTCTTTCTTATGCATGTAGTATTAATTTGTAAACTTAATTATATGCAACATTCATAGAAACATTCATGAAAATAATAGACACGTAACACAAGATATGATATCACAAAAAGCTTCTGTTATGAAGTAAAAACTACGGTGCGGATGACACGCACAAAACTTTACTTATCTACAGAATAGAAGGGAGCCGGTAAAGGCTTACAATTGATCACTTTTGATGATCTACCTTGTTAGGAGTATTAATGTGGAGAGCTGTTAGGATCTACTCTATTGAGATAGTTTAGCAACACTAATGAAGTGTGCACTTGGTTAAGAGATTTACAATAGGACTGTTAAGTCCACCTTCCTTGAAATGATTTCTTAAGTGTACCCCACTTGTTAGAATGTGTACAATATGTTTGAATTGACTGTATGCAATCTATAATTTTTGATTACAGATCCTTTAAAGCTCACAGAATATGAATATCACCTATAGTGATTGATTAATACCTTTTCTTGCTCGTTGGTAGCCTGTGTTCTGTTCTTGACAACTGTTTTGATCTCTATCTGTGTTGTTGCATGAATTCTCTTTTCTGATCCTTATATACTCTCAATGGCTACAATCATCATCGAACAACATGTTCACAATTGATTGAGCATCTATTTATACAAGTATTTGACCTATTCTAGAATCACACATTACAATGTTAACTCTAGATCCAATGTATACAACTTGACCTTGATTCTTTAGTTTGCATGTTTCAAAATAGTTAAACTGATAAAAACAATAATAAATACATTGCTTTCTCCGCACGTAATGGATTTAAAAAAATCAAGAAGCTAAATATAAAACTTCAGTGATTTATCTGACATGGAAAGTCGGATCCACTTTTTGCGGGATGTAACTGATTGTCGGTTCTTGATCATCGGTGTGAACTAAAAGTCTGTTGATGTTCCTTCATTGAATTGATTGTCGAGTTCCCTTCATCTATTGGGTTCCACTCTTTGATTGTTTCATCAGGTTGCACTGTTGGTTACTCGTCGGGTTCCCTTGTCCGTTTTGTCATCGGGTAACATTGAATAGTGTTTGTCGGGATGCTTTGTACTTAGCAGTATCGATAACCTTGGCGTTGGGTAGTGATGTACCCTGTCTGTCAGTGTAGTGTAAACCGATGGTTTTTATCATCTTTTTCTTTGCATATACTAATGGAAAATTATAATGTCTTCAAGGAGTTCATTGAGTTCTTTCAAGAAAAGAAAATCAACTTTGCATGGTCATATGTAGACATGCGAGGATTGGATCCAAGTTTTATAATGCACCACCTTGATGTGAGGCTCAACATCAAACCTGTGAAGCAAAAGTTGAGAAAAATGCATCCCCATATAGCTCTATTAGTCAAAGAAGAATTGGAAAAGCTATTAAAGGTTGGCTTCATAAGAGTAATAGATTATGCAGAATGGATCTGCAATATTGTACCTGTTACTAAAAATGACAAATCCATTCAAATATGGACGGATTTTAGAGACCTTAATCTTGCTTTCCCCCTAAGGATGATTTTCCACTACGTAGCATTGATTCTATAGTGGATTTGATGGTAGGTTATTCTATGTTTTCATTGACAGATGGTTTTAGTGGATACAATCAAATTTGAATTGCACCTAAGGATCAAGAAAATACCACTTTCACATGCTCTTGGGGAACCTTTTGTTGGAATTTTATGCCCTTCAGCCTAAAAAATGCCCGAGTAACATACCGAAGAGCAACAAAAACTATATTTCATGACATGATGCATACTTTCATAGAAGACTATGTGGATGATATCTTAGCAAAGTCACATCAAAGAAAAGATCATCTTCCCATCTTAGAAAATATTTTCACAAGGTTGGAGCAATTGAAAGTAAGATTAAACCCAAAGAAATGTACATTTGGGGTTCAATCCGGCAAGCTCTTAGGTAACATAGTTTCAGCAAAAGGCATAGAAGTGGATCCAAAAAAAGTACAAGCAATCATGGAAATGGAAACTCCCAAAAATATTAGTCAAATGAGGTCACTTCAAGGAAGACGTCAATCTTTTAGGAGGTTCATTTCTCAATTGGTGGAAAAGTGCCACTCTTTCACAAGACTGCTACATAAGGATACCATTTTCACATGGGATGATGAATGTGAAAAAAAATTCACCTTATTAAAGACATACTTGGTAAATCCACCCATTTTAATGTCTCCCATCAAAGGAAAACCCTTACTACTATTCATTTAAGCAAAATAGAGATCTTTAGGGGTTTTGTTGGCACAAGAGGATGATGAAAGAAAATAAAGAGCTATTTACTACTTAAGTAGAAACTTGATCAAGTATGAATTGAACAATAGCTTCATGGAAAGAGATTGTCTAGAAGTGGTTTTTTCCTCACAAAAACTAAGACATTACATGTTGATGCACAAGGTGAAGTTGATTGCAAAGATTGATCCATTAAAGTATTTGCTTAGTAAAACAACCCTAATAGGAATAATTGCTCAATGGGTGATGGTACTTAGTGAATTTGACATTGAGTATGTGGACCGAAAAGCTATCAAGGGTCAAGTCATAGCTGATCAATTGGATGAAAATCCTTTAGTGTCTACTCATCCTATTCAAGTTGAATTTCGAGATGCAGAGATAGTCAATGTGGAATCCAAAGCATGGAAATTGTATTTCGATGGATCCTATACTCAGAATGGTTCAGGATCTAGAATTCTATTGATCACACCTCAAGGATACACCATTCCTAACTTGTATAAACTATTATTCCCACACACAAACAATATTTCATAGTATGAAGCTTTAGTCATAGGCATTAAAATGGCTTTAGAATGGAACTTCACATAATTGCAAGTTTATAGGGATTCTCAATTAGTCATCAATCAAATCAATGATGAATATCAAAAAAGGATGACAAGTTGATGCCATATAAGAGGATGGTGGATGAATGGAAAAAATAATTTGGTTTGATTACATTTGAGAAAATTCTGAGGGACAAGAATAGAGCTGCAGATGCTATGGCTACTTTGGCTTCTTTACTCCAAATGCCTGATCAAAATGCGAGGTACGAATTCTTGGTGGAAGAGTTGGTGAAACCAAATTTTGACCTACCTAACACCCAAATCATTACCCTTATTAATGGACATGACTCACCTTGGTACAGACCCATTTATTCCTATCTCAAAGACCAAGTTTTACCTTTAGACCAAACCCATGCCCAAAAATGACATTTTATACGCCAAGCGGTTCGTTACACTATCCTATTAGACATATTATATCGCAAAGGTCTTGATAGAACGCTTCTTAGGTGTCTAGAAAATGAGGAATACAAGTTAGCTTTAAAAGAGATTCACGAGGGGATTTGTGGGTCACATTGGAGTGGGTTGAATTTAGCCAAGAAAATCCTTCGTATGGGGTATTTTTGGAAAACCTTAGAAAAAGATGCTTGTCACTTTGTGAAAGTATGTTCGAAATGCCATTATCATGGAGACATGATCCATGTACCCACACAA
The DNA here is from genome assembly GCA_018584345.1 of Thuja plicata. Classification (NCBI taxonomy): domain Eukaryota; kingdom Viridiplantae; phylum Streptophyta; class Pinopsida; order Cupressales; family Cupressaceae; genus Thuja; species Thuja plicata. The sequence continues at coordinate 813,532 of MU223135.1, read as the reverse complement.
GAGTTACACCCATTCATCACACCATGACCGTTTTACCAATGGAGCTTTGATCTTATTGGAATGATTTACCTACCTTCTTCCAATGGTCACAAGTATATCATAACAACAATATAATATTTTACCAAATGGGTAGAGGTCGTACCTTTAACAACTACAATGGGAAAATAGATTTTTATGTTTATCCTTAATCACATCATTTGTAGATATGGTATTCCTCATGCCATCATCACGGATAATGGGAAACAATTCAAGAATAAAGATGTGGATGAACTATGTGAAACCTTCCATATAACACACCATTCTTCCTGCATTTACTATCCTCAAGGTAATGGACAAGCCAAAGCTACCAATAAGAATATCCTTAAAATATTGAAAATATTGGTTGACAAATCAGGAAGAGATTGGCTTGTTTAGATAAAGCCAGCATTGTGGGTCTACAAAACTAGCATTTGAACACCTACAGGGGCTACACCATTTTCCTTAGTTTATGGGGAAGAAGTTTTTCTACCTTTGGAGGTTGAAATCCCATCCTTAAGAGTGTCATTACATGGATTAATCAATGATGAGGATTATAGGGTCGCCCGACTTCAATTGGAATTGTTGGAGGAACATCAAACAAAAGCTTATGAGCATTTGAAAGTGTATCAGAATAGAATCTCAAGAAACTATAACAAGCATATCAAATTGAGAACCTTTCAAGTGAGAGACTTAGTGTTAAGAGAAAACCCTAAAAACTAAGAAGATAGAGAAAACAAGGGAAAATGAGAGGAAAATTAGCTTGGACCTTTTGTAATTACCTCTTCTTTTGGAACAGGGACCTATAAGCTAGCTGATTGTGAAGGTGATGAGTTACAAGAGCCTATTAACAACATACATTTAAAGAGGTTTCATACTTGATCAGATGAGAGAGTATCAAAAGAGTATTAGACGAGTGTGTATCCGATGAGTTCAGCATCATTCTTTGTACATGGGAAATTTCAAAATCCAAAAACATGAGAAAAGTTCAAAAAAAAAGAAAAAAAGAGAAAGATCAAAAGTTCAAAAACAATGGAAAAACAAAAAATCAGAAAAACAAGAAAATGATGACATGTAACTGATTAAATGTTTGATAATGTTAAGTTGAAGATAATGCAAGACATTAAATAAGTTAATGATTCGTATTGTCATTGATGTCAACTTGATATCATCTGTACGGTCATGTATATAATGCCAAAGACTTCAGAGAATCAATGGAACAAAGATTATACTTTCAACAATGCATAAAAGTCAAGTATTCACTAAGTGACAAATAATATCGACGGAGTGCACACCATCGGTAAAGGCAAAGAACCAAAGTCACAGTGATACCCGATGAGCATAAGACAATATGGCCCAATGAAGCAAAATCATAGGATGCCCGACGAGCTGAGAACAAATTTTCCCGACGAGTAAAATCCAATGATGCTCGACGGACGGAGATCCTGAAGCTGACTGGAGTCACACCGACGGAACTGGCAGTTGTCACTGACGACTAACTGCAGAGTTGACCAATAGAACAAAGAGTTCAGAAAATGAAAAAATATCTAGGTGGCAAGAGCTAAAGATAGACTTAACTGGTTGTTTTCATTGTTTTATTCGACCAGAGTTAAGTGATTGATTTAAAAAAGATTTGTACAGTTGGCATAAAGATAACTACGAGATAAATCAAGAGTTATGCTTTAAATCAGATTGGCTGGATTGTTTTTCATGCCAAGAATCAAGAATCAAGAAACGGTGAATATCATGTCTATATAAGAGACAAGATTAATTCATTTCTGAATCATCATGAAAAGGGGGAGTGAATAGAAAGAGGATGCTGAAGAGAAACTGATGAAGGATAACTTCATACAGTCCTGATCAATTAAGTAAAAGGAGAGCTAAAGAATTCTGCAAACACCGACGAACAGTGAAACACAGCATCACAAAGAAGAAAGTGTCGAGCACAAAGAATTAAATTGATACATTGATCAGAGAGATAATATACTTAAATAGATCTAAAAATCTGCAATTCAAGTTGCATTAGAAACAGGTCATTGTGTTTCAGTTTAACCATTGAAGCATCAAGTCTCTTAACAGAGCAGGACTTAACAGTCTTCTATATATTGAGGTACATCCCAAGGAGTGGCAAAAAGGTTAACTCATGAAAGTAGCACTAGATTTTCCTAAAGCCTATTGACAATCTAAGAAGGAGGCTGATTCAAGAACGGTAGCAAACTAAGATGCCTGATACTAAGTGACAACCTCTATGTATAAAATCCTCTAACAAGGTCACACTTGACAATGTGTTTATAACCTTTAATAGGGTTGGCTCCTAACATGTCTCACTTTAGAAAAGTGAAAATTTGGGGTACCGGTCCCAGTGGTTTTTACCTTAACAAGGTTTCCACATTAAAATCCTTGTGTTATGTGTGTATGGTTTATTACTTTACTGTTTTACATTTCACATATGCATTTATGGATTTATCGATATACTCTAGATATTTACCGAGTGTCGGTAAATAAGTTTTACTGCTTATCGGTAATCAAAGAGAATAAGATCAGAAAAGGAAAATCGACAGACAGTTAATTATTACAAGTATTTCATGGCATGCATCTTGTAAGGGACATAATAATCTGAGGTTTATTTGATTGGTAATTAGAATAAATAAAAGTTTTTGAAGCCACTGATTCAGCCCCCTTCTCAGTTATTACTAACAATTGGTATCAGAGCTTGTGTGCTTAGAAGGAAGGTTTCAAGACCCAAGTCAGGATCACAAGATAAACAGACGAGATGTGCCTAAGTGTAACAAAGACAACTTTGCTTCATGGCAGAGTAGGATAAGACTCCACTTATTAGGTATTGATAATGATGTTACTAAATACTTAGATACTGAACATGTGTTGCCTACAGGAGGTTTGACAGTAGATCAATTGAGAGAGAAGCATGAGCATAACTGCATGGTTATAGAGCTTTCTTCCTCACTCTCCGATGCTAAATTTGAAGATGTCAAGGATTGCAAAACTGCAAAGAAAATGTGGGACAAACTGAAGCTTGTACATGGAGGTGATACAAATGTTTTGAGAGCCAAGACAGAAAGCCTTAGAGGAAAATTTGATGATTTCAGAATGAAAGAAGGAGAAAACATCACACAGTACAACACAAGAATAAAAGAAGTAGTCAATGCTATACGATGTGTTGGAAGTACACTTGAAAAGGAGATAGTGGTAAGTAAAATCTTAGGAACCTTACTGCCTATATATACTATTAGATTTTCTGCTATTCAAAAAATGAGAGAAGTAGAAAAAACACAGTTACTCTTGATAGTTTAATTGGTAGACTGATTTCATTTGAGATGAATAACTTTGATAATAGTGTCTTACCAAACTTAGAGTCTGCATTTAAGTCTTCTATAAGAATAAGAAAATCAAGTCAAAGACACAAATCTAGAAGAGATAGTGAAAGTGAAAGTGAAAGTGAAGAAGAAGATCTAGATGAAATAGAAGCACTTATGGCAAGGATAATGTAAAGAGGGAAAGGTAAATACAAAGTCAAGTTACCACTTATATGCTTTAATTGTAGAGAGATTGGACACGTTGCTGCAAGATGTCCTAATAGAAGAAAAGATGACAAAGGTAATGATGGATCTTTTGAGAAGAAATATGACAGAGGTGATAACAAGGATTACAAAAGTTACTGACAATCAGAAAGAAGAGATACCTGAGACTACAAGGATAAAGGCAAGAAGGCTAGCTACCTAGCTGCTTGCAAAGATGAAGATACTGACACTGAACTTGATGAAGACATCAAGATGGTATTTGTAGCTATGAAAGATGATTCAGATGAAGATGAAAGGTATGTAGAAACTACACTCATATAAGGTTAGAAAGAATGACATCTGGATTCTAGATAGTGACTGCACTCACCACATGACCAGCGACAAATAAATATTTAATACTTTTGAGTATTATAATGTTGGTACAGTAAGAATGGGTAATGATACACCTTATCTGGTTGAAGGTAAAGGAATTGTAATGTTGAATAACCTGATTAAATGTGAAAATGCTTATTGGGTAAAATGATTGAATTATAATCTATTGAGTGTTTCTCAGCTGAATAATTCAACTCACAAAGAAGCATTTGAGAACAAGAAGGCAACGATCTTCAATGAATTAGGAAAATTGATTGGTACCGGTGAACAGACTAAAGGTAACTTATTCTATCTGAATGATACAAACACCACTTGCTTAATGACTAGAAATGAAGACATATGGTTGTGACACAAAATATTGTGTCATGTGAAGTTTGACAACATGATAAAGATAAGTAGAAGAAGAAATGTAAGAGGCTTATCGACGATGACAAAGCCAGACAACATCATGTGCAAAATTTTTTAGAAAGGTAAAATGACAAAGTCTAGTTTCAAAAGTAAAACCCATACATCTGATGATATTCTAGAATTAGTCCATATTGATTTATGTGGACCTATGAGGACAAAGAGCTATTATGGAGATAGATATTTTATTCTCTTTGTTGATGATTACTCTAGAATGATGACAGTTGATAAGGCCAAATTATTGCCTTTATTTTGTATAATTTTAAATACTCTGTTCTAGTTTTTGACAAAACATTTGAGAGCCTAGCCAGTCAAAACTTGTGATAAAGTCCAGATAGAACTGATAAACCAT
>MU223135.1:787877-804916 GCA_018584345.1 Thuja plicata | reverse complement strand
ATTCTTACCAATGAATGTATTGTGGCTAAAGATGTTTCAGAAAGTTCTATTTTACAGCTATGTACCTATGAGGACTGTATGTCTCCAGCAAACCCTGAAATGATTGATCAATTACTGGCAAGTGAAATAGTTAGAAGTCCAGTGCCTGAAGTGTTAATGGCAGAGCTAACAAAAATAGTGGAACTTTCCTCTGGTCGTAACCTTCATGTGAACAACAAGATGTCCCAATCATAGTTGACATTGTTTACCAAGATCCTCAGTCAGCATGAAAAAGCCTTTGCGTGGGATTATGGGGATATGGAGGGACTAAACCCTAAACTCTGTACCTAAAGAATCTACACCAGTGATGGAAACTCGCCACTTCGTCAACCACAGAGGAGAATAAATCTAGCACTAAGAGAAATAGTTAAAACTGAGTTGCAGAAGTTGTTGGATGCTGGATTCATCTATCCAATCTTTGATAGCAAGTGGGTATCACCATTGGTAATTATACCTAAGAAAGGAGCAAAGTGGCGGATATGTGTGGATTACAGAGAATTAAATAATGCTACAAAGAAGGACCACTTTCCTTTACCATTTATTAACCAGGTCTTGGATAATTTGGCTGGAAAGAAATATTTTTCCTTTCTGGATGGATACAGTGGTTACAATCAGATAAGCATTGCCCTCGAAGATCAAGAAAAGACCACGTTCATATGCCCTTGGGGCACATATGCCTATTCAATATTACCATTTGGATTATGCAATGCCCCTACTACCTTTCAGAGAGTTGTGATTAGTATCTTTATTGATATATCCCATGATTGCATGAAAATCTACATGGATGGCTTCACTACATTCGGTGTCACATTTGAGGAAGCTCTGAAGAACTTGGAGAAAGTGCTAATCAGATGCGAGGAACATAACATGTCTCTCAATAGTGAAAAGTGCTTTTTGACGATGCAGGAAGGAGTAGTGTTGGGACATTTTATCTCTGAAGCTGGAATCTAGGTAGACCCTACGAAAATAGCGGTAATTCTCACACTCCCTATTCCTACTAAGAAAAAAGAAGTCAGATCTTTCCTAGGTCACGCTGGTTATTATAGGAGGTTTATCCAGAACTTTAGTCAAATAGCTAGTCCTCTGTACAAATTACTTACCAGAGAAGCTGAATTTGCTTGGACAAAAGAATGTGATGAGTCCTTCCTGCAGCTCAAGTCACTTTTTACAACTGCACCAGTACTTAGGGGTCTTGACTGGACTTTTCCATTTCACATTCATACAGATGCTTCAGACTATGCTGTAGGTGCTGTCTTAGGAAAAAAGTCTAAAAACCTTGAAAATGCAATCTATTATATTAGTAAGAGTCTACATGGACCAGAGTTAAACTATACAGTGACTCAGAAAGAATTTCTAGCAGAAGTTTATGCTCTGAACAAATTTCGCCATTATGTGACTGGTTATCCTATCTATGTTCATACTGACCATGCATCAATTAAGTATTTCATGAACAAACCTGCCATCACAGGCAGGTTAGCAAGATGACTTCTTCTTTTGTAGGAATTTGATATAACAATCATTAACAAGCCAGGGAAAGCAAACGTAGTAGCTGATAATCTATCTAGACTTCATCATGCTGAAGAAGATACTACTTTGATAGATGATACATTTCCAGATGAATATTTGTTTCATATTGCTGTCCAGAATCCATGGTATGCAGATATTGCTAATTACCTAGTAGCTAATAAAATGCCAACACATTTCTCTTATAAGGAAAAGAATCTTCTTGTAGAGAAAAGCTTCTATTTCTCTTGGATTGATAGCACATTATTTTACACTGGACCTGACCAAGTCATGAGGAGATGTGTGAGAGAAGATGAGACATATGACATTCTTCATGCATGTCATAATGAACCATGTGGAGGACACTTTGCAGCCAAAAGAAAAACATAGAAGATTTTAAAAACTGGCTACTACTGGCCTACACTTCACAAAGATGCAGCCAGTTATACAAGGAAATGTGACAAATGTCAATGAATGGGCCGACCAACAAAATCAGATGAAATGCCCTTAAACCCACAGGTGTTGGTAACACCATTTGATAAATGGGGCATGGACTTTATTGGTCCAATAGATTCTCCATCTAATGGAAAGTCTTACATTCTGGTGTGCACAGATTACCTGACCAAATGGGTCGAAGTCAGAGCAATGAAGCATGCCAGAGATCATAAAGTTGCTGAATTTCTGTATGAAGAAATTTTTACTAGATATGGCATGCCAAAAGAACTTGTTACTGATCAAGGTACGCAATTCACTTCCAATTTGATAATAGAGCTCATGAAGGAATATAATATCAGACATCAGAAATCAAGCCCCTATCACCCTCAAGCCAATGGACAAGTAGAAGTTACAAATTGGGAAATAGAAGCAATCTTAACAAAGACAGTTCATTTGCATCACCGAGATTGGAGCAGCAGACTATCAGAAGCCGTCTGGGCGTATAAAACAACATGGAAGACCACCATAGGGTTCACTCCATTCAAACTGTTATATGGTAAAACAACAATGCTACCGATTGAGTTTGAACACAAAACATTAAGAACAATGCTGGAGTTAAATATTGATCTTCCTGCAGCACAGAGAGTGCTTGCTGCATCTCAATTCTTTGGATGAAATGCGCAAGTCTGCCCTGCAGCGCACAAAAATTATCCAAAAGCAAAGAAAACAGTGGCATGATACCCATATTAAGAGTAAGCAGTTCAAAGTTGGAGATTGGGCATTGTTATATGATTCCAGAAACCAAGAGATACCAGGCAAGCTGCAGACATAATGGCTGGGTCCATATGAAATAAGCCATGTATTTACAAATGGAGTAGTCCAGTTGACCACAATTGACCCTGTACACTTCAAGCTACTAGTCAATGGACATAGACTAAAGTTGTATCACCAACCACAGACGAAAGAAGGCTTCCTGTAGATATTCAACCAACCAGTTTTAAAGGATCAACAGGTAACACTTCCTGCAGCAGAGGGTGTCAACCTTCTTCTTGCAACGCTTCAATAAGAACTCCTTCGAAGCATGACCATAATAAAAACTTTATGTTTACATAAAGTTCAAATTCTCCATTCACTTTCTACATTCTTCTTTTTCAACCCACTTCATTTCTTAATCTTCCATCCACCCACCTTTCACGTCATCATATTTCTATGCTTTCAATAAAGAGATTGTGCGCTGACGCATGCCGACCGCCGATGTCGTCATTCCACTCTCGCCAATCTTTCTTGGCACATGCTATGATCAATTAACAGGTTCGAGCTTTTCAATTTATTTCCATTTTTACCGCATGTATTTAGTTGGTTATATCAAATACTACAATAAATGTATCGTTGCCGCCTTCATTCAGTTCCATACCTTCTACCAAGTCTGACAAGTGAGGACACTTGTCAATATTTTGTAGGAGGTAGGGAAGTGTGCCAATTTCTAAAAATGTCATTTCTATTTGCTCGTTAAAGATCCTCAAATTTGTACTTTGGCCTTGTCTTAATTAAAATCCAACTGCCACATCACACAAGTGTCAAATGTCATACCTTTATTCAAAATAAACCCCTAACTGTCAGACTAGATGTGACCCAGTATTAAAACCATGAAATAACTCTCGCTCTCGCATGAATATCTATGATTCATTTTCTTAAAGTACATTATTATTGTTCATATCAAGAATACCAGAAGAATGTGAAAGAGGGTCTGTGGTTTTACAAGAGGTAGTCTGAAATTCAAAAGAGAAGAAGGTAATTATAAAGAATAGAGTAGAGGTTGAACAAAGCAGAAGTTGAATTTGGTAAAAATGGGGGGCCAATTGCAGCGACATGAACCAGTGGTTCATGGTATTTTACTATCTGATGTTGAGGCAGTGAGAAGATTTAATGCCTGCGGATGGCTGGGATATTTCTTAAAATTGACGGAGTTTGATGAGGAAGCAACATCAAAATTTGCAAACACATTTGATGAAGGCCAAGCGACGGTATGGGGGTTGACAGTCGTTGAAACAGAGGAGCAAATAGCAGAAGTGACCGGTTTGCCAGTAGTAGGGGAACACTATCCCAATGCCCATGATGCCAGGTCAGCCAGGGCTCAATTCACCCTACCAGGAGACCCTCCACTGGAGATCACTAAACAGGGGTGCAAACAAATGTCCAGTCCTCCACCATATCAGGAGTTAGCCACGCACATTATCAGGTATCGCACATCATCAGGTATCGCACATTATCAGGTATCGCACCTGATCAGGTATTTCACCTGTGAGGGACGATTCTCTAATTTTCATGAGCATCATTTTAAGCTACTTAGTTATGTACGACATAATATCCCAGTGAATGCACCCAATTTTCTATTTAATATTCTGTGCATTAGTGCCGAAGAAACCTAGAAAGGGAAAGACAACTCTGTTACTCACCATGCCCTGACTAAATTACTCATAGAAAGATCTCTTAGGGATGCCTCCCCTATGACATGGGCAGAGTTCATCCATCATAAAACCCTTCAGCCTCAAATTGCCCCTAATGTGCAAATTAGCCAAGATAATGCAGTTTCCCTTGACCCAGTTGCTGAGAAAAATAACCAAGGGGCAGAAAGCAAAAATTTATAAGAAAATGTGCCTTTAACCGCTCACATGAGTAATATACCTACTGCCACCCAAACAAAAGGAAAATGGAAGTTAGTAGGAGAAACTTCGGTTCCTGCAGCTGAACCACGAAACCCTCAAGTCTCAAGAAAGAAGAAAATGAAGTTAGTTCCTACAGCCACTACTCCTGCAACAGAGAAAACAAAAAGGGTTAGTAAGAAAAAGGTCGTAGAAATCGACGAAATCCCTGTAAGAAGAAGTTCTAGGATGAGAGGACAGACTCTTAAAGCACCCACCGAAAGTCAGACCACTTCCCCGAAACAATTTGAGGAGGAAACTCCTATCCATATTGTTCTGGATGATTCTCCTAGCCAGTCTGAGATCCCAGACATTCATCAAAATCTGGATGAGGAGTGTGAAGATGAGCCAAATGTATGTCAAAATGACCCAGGAGTTAGTCATCAGGATGTTCCAACCCGTGAGAAAGAAACCCCTATAACTCACCAGCTAGCTTGCACAAGAAATGTTTTAGTTTCCTATAAGCGAACTTGGTTAATAAAATTCTTAGAGCAGTTATGGAGAGAACAAATGAAGAAGAATAACCAAGATGAAAACAGTGGTCTGATTACTCTGCAAATAATTCTCTTCTAGTTATATAATAAGCATGTGTTAACAACCACTCTATATGGAGAAGAGAAAAAGAAATTGCAGAAAGTAATAGCAGAACAAGAAGAGGAAATTACAAAATTAAAAGATCAGTTGGCAAGACAGAAACAGAGAATGGAACATGCCCTTAAACTGACTGACCAGGTAATTTCTTGTAGACCTCCACCTAGGGTCTATACCATCTGTCTAAAAGAATAATTTCTCCTATTTCAGTTGATGATGACCCTCAAAGATGTAAACACAGAGTTCAAATCAGCCCAGGAATTCTATGGTTTATACCAGACACTTCCATCTTGACAACAAAACCTACTCTGTGAGTTGTATGTGCATAATTTCATCATCCCTATAGAGACTGAATGGAATCCCCTGCTTTACATAGGGGATATACACCTAAGGGCTCTGATGTCATGGATGCACAACGAGGCTAACTATGATAGATAATTGGAGAATTACAGAGAACTTGAGAAAACAAAACCCCTACCCTTAAGAGTAGAAAACAGTCAACCAGAAGTATTCCTGAGGGATTGGTTCAGACTAACATATGGGAATGTTAAAAAGGAAATCAGAGATAAAATTTTTAAACTCAGAGCAGATGTGTATGCAGAATATGACAACATGTCCTATTTTGTCTTTCAAAGAGTCTTAACCTGTGCCAGAAGTAGATGGGGCAGATTATCAGAGGTATTCAAACGGTCGGAACCACACAACCCCATTAACCTTGAAGCAAATATACACTGAGCACCAAAATACATAGGGCTGGGTAGGCAAATCAGGCAGGAGCTCTGGTGTCCACTCACAATGCAGCCGTCCATGCTCCTTTGGCCCTTGTATGACATCAACACTACCAAACCTGACAGGCTGCAGGAAGATCACAGAAGGGAAGTTTGGGAAATAAAAAGAGGATTCTACTACTCCTTCAAAAGCCAGAGGCGAGGAAGAACTGAAATTGGTGACTTTAGGTCAATTTTCAGAAGGTGCAATGCTTGAGGACAAGCATTTGATTAACAAGGGGCAGATGATAAGGCCAAATTATTGCCTTTATTTTGTATAATTTTAATACTCTGTTCTAGTTTTTGACAAAACATTTGAGAGCCTAGCCAGTCAAAACTTTTGATAAAGTCCAGATAGAACTGGTAAACCATGGGTAGATGTTTGTGACATATTTTGCTAATATTATACATATAGTGCAGTATTTCATAAAACCATCAGAATATATGTTCTAATATCTAGATATTTAATTTGATTAAGCTTGTTGCATGAATATTTACGCATCATAACTAACTTGACAGGAGAGAAAGCGGCTGGAGAGTGGTTGACAACATTCAAGGAAGACTGTTGAGGACCATCTACGGTGGAGTTATCATTATAGCACCAGGAAACATGGCTGCTACAATGGAGCCATTATTCCAGGACGCGGGGATGTAGTGTGCCTATATTCCCTCTGCACATTATTATGTTGAACTGGTTGCCCGAGCTTTATTACCCACACTGCGGGCTGTTGCATTTCCATCTTCTTCTCTGACATGTTTTCAGCAAGATAGTTTCTTTTCTGTTTTGTAATAAGTGTTTGATCTTCTATATATAGGGATTGGACCGATAGTTTGAAGTTAGCTAGAAAAGATAGAGACAAAAGTTTTTGGAAGAAAACTGTTATACAACAATCTATTTCAAGTTCCATGTATTTTTTCTATGTAATGAGTTTTTGAAATACAATGAAGTAGTTCTTGGTTTACGTTCTGTGTTAATAGTTTAGTAGAAACTAACCAAGGGGGCCCACTTGGGAGGTTGAATAGGTTAGAATAGAATAGATTTTATTTCCAGCATTTCCAGCATTTCTAGTATTTCAGATAGAAGTTACAATTTCTTCGTGCAACATTGTACCTTATGAATGTTTTTGCAGCATCTGCAAGAATAGTTATAATGGATGTTCTAGGCTGAAAGTATAGGTTTAACTAGAGTTGCAATTTCTAGCATTCATTTCAGTAATGAGATAAATGTATTCTTTTCCTGCAGCAGTAGTGTAGGTTTCTTTTATGCATTTTTACCTTCCTGCAGCATAAGCAGAATGACTCCTTAAGGAACCTAGTGCACATATTGTGCCGACCATTTCAAGTATACGTCCCTAGGTTGACAAGTTAAATGCATCTCATAACGAGAGAAGTAGTCCTTAGATTGGATAAACCATTCCTGAGAAAGGCCTTGAGCATGATTATTCCACACCTATTGTGAGGCGGTTCAATAATTATGTTTCTAAAAGATAAATCTCTTGCATTTAAGATGTTGAAGTGGTATAAGGCTATGGTAGAAAAACAAGTGGTAAGAATTTGAAATGTTTGAGATCAGATAGAGGAGAATTTATATCAGATGAATTCAGTAATTTCTGTAATGAGCATGGTATAAAAAGACAGGTTTTTTCACCAAGAACACCGCAACAAAATGGGATTGCTTGAGAGAAGGAACAGATCAATAGTTGATTGTGCAAGAATATTGATGATAGAAAAAAACATCACCCAAATCTTCTGGAGGGAAGCTATCAGCACTGCTGTTTATACACTAAACAGAGTACAATTGAAGAATGACACAAAGAAGACACCTTATGAGCTATGGTATGGTAAAACACCCAATGTAAGTTACTTCAAGATGTTTGGTAGTCAATGTTATGTCTTAAAGGATGATAGAAATGGAAATCTTGATGCCAAAAGTGATGAAGGTATTTTTCTGGGGTATTCTACCAAAAGCAAAGCTTTTAAATGTCTTATCAAGGCCTCTAACAAAATAATTGAAAGTGCAAATGTAAAGATTGACGAGTTTGCAGAAAAGAATGAGTTGGAAATCACAAAAGAACCAGAGGACTACAACACGTTTGTATATTGTGAAGAAGCCAACACTCTACCCAAGCAACAATGCTTAATTCGTGAACAAAAAAATGTTGCAACTAATGGTCAGACTGCTGTTACCGACGGTCAGGATAATAATCAAGATAATGTGCAATGTAATGAAGAAAAAAATGAAGATCAGGAAAATGATCAAGCTGATAGACAAAGAACTGCACCTTTACTATCAAGATATATAAGAAGGAACCATCCAGAGATCCAGATCATAGGAGATAAGAAAGCTGGTACAAGAACAAGAAGTAAGTCTTTAAACTCAAATTGTTTAATTTGTGATTTTGAGCCAAAATATGTCAATGCTGCACTATATAATAAAGAATGGATAAGTGCTATGAATGATGAGATTGAGAAGATTGAGAAGAACAAAACCTGGTCACTTGTGCCAAGACCAGATGACAAGAATGTCATCGATACAAAATGGATATTCAGGAATAAGCTGAACGAGAATGGTGAAGTCACAAGGAACAAAGAAAGACTAGTATGCAAGGGGTATGCACAAGAAGAAGGTATAGACTATGGAGAAACCTTTGCACTCATTGCTAGGCTAGAAGGAGTAAGAATACTACTTGCTTATGTTGCATACAAAGGATTTAAAGTATATCAAGTGGATGTCAAGTCAACATTCTTAAATGAAATACTTGAAGAAGAGGTATACATTAAGCAACCAGAAAGGTTTGTCGATCCAGACAAGAAGAACATGGTATGTAGGTTTCACAAAGCCTTGTATGGATTGAAATAAGCTCCTAGAGCCTGGTATGAATGACTTCATTCCTATCTAATAAGTATTGGATTCATAAGGACTAGTGAAAACATTAATCTTTATTTGAAAGAAGATACTGATGCTAACACTTTGATTGATGAAATATTTGTTGATGACATCATATTTGGAGGAAATGATATGCTATGCAAATTATTTGCTGATGAGATGAGAAAAGAATTTGAGATGTCTATGTTTGGAGAGATCAAGATCTTTCTTGGTCTATAGATCATTCAAAATAGTGAAGGTATTTTCATTACACAGTCCAAATACATCAAAGAGGTCCTGAAAATATTCAAGATGGAAGATTCCAAACCAGTTGGAACACCGATGGCTACTGGATGTAAGTTAACAAAGGAAGACAAGACAACAGAGGTAAATCAAACTTTGTACAGATCAATGATTGGAAAACTCATGTATGTTGTACACACTAGACCAGATATTGCACATGCAGTAGGAATTGTTGCTAGATTTTTTGCTAACCCCAGGGAATCACATCTGACTGCTGTGAAAAGAATCCTAAGATATCTGAAGAATACTGAGGAATTTGGCTTATGGTATAAAATAGAAGACAAATTTGAACTAAAAGTGTTTACCGACGCTGATTGGACTGGAAATATTGATGATCGAAAGAGAACAACTAGAGGAGCATTCTTTATGGGTGACAGACTTGTCACATGGATTAGCAAGAAGAAGGGATGCATCTCACAGTCTACTGCAGAAGAAAAATATGTTGCTACTGCTGCAAATTGCTCAAATATTGCATGGATAAAACAATTGCTGGAAGGTATGCATATGAAGATCTTAGAACCAGTGACTATCTATTGTGATATTACCAGTGCAATAAACATTTCCAAGAATCCAGTCATGCATGCAAATACTAAACACATTGCCATCAAGTATCATTAATTAAGAGAGCAAGTTCAAGAAAAAGAGGTGATACTTGAGTATGTGCAATCAAAAGAACAATTAGCCGATATCTTCACCAAGCCACTGCCGAAAGATACATTTGAGTACCTAAGAAAGAGACTAGGGGTCAAACCCTTGTCTACCAGCCAGTAAAAGATTGAAGGCTGCATTAGCCTATATATTATCAGAATATCATTCATGTTGATGCAAGCAAAAAGATGAACTTTAAAGCTACATCTATATATAGAAAAGTATATATCAGAACCAAGCACTAGAGCATATTGTTGTATTGCTGATGGATAAGGGAAATTCAAGGAATATATTATGGATTGAAGAAAATGATTATTTGACATTAATGTCCGATATCTATAAGATATTTTTTTGGCATTATTGTCAAAGGGAGAGAAAGTATCCATATTATCACAGTCTTCAGAAAAAGAAGAGAAATTATCCATTATCAGATTACTCCAATAGGGAGAGATTATATCCAAAGGGAGAGTTGCTGACAAGAGACAGAGACATCAAAGAAGAAGAACAGTCAAAAGAGAGATATTGAAAAAAGGAAAGGACACAACACATCATAACAAGAAACACAGAGAACTGCAAGAATCAAATCTAAGCTAGCACAGAGCTTACCGACGGTCAGACATTTTTATCGGTTATCAAAACAAATTGTTCGGTAGTTTGATGAATCTCAACAATTGTATTTCATATTGTATTAGAAATAGTATAGTGTGATAATATTGTATGTTGCCATCAATGCCAAAGGGAGAGATTGATGACATGTAACTGATTAAATGTTTGATAATGTTAAGTTGAAGATAATGCTAGACATTAAATCAGTTAATGATTTGTATTGTCATTGATGTCAACTTGATATCATCTGTATGGTCATGTATATAATGCCAAAGACTTCAGAGAATCAATGGAACAAAGATTATGCTTTCAACAATGCATAAAAGTCAAGTATTCACTAAGTGACAGATAACACCGACGGAGTGCACACCATCGGTAAAGGCAAAGAACCAAAGTCACAGTGATACCTGATGAGAAGAAGATAGTATTGCCTGAAGAAGCAAAATCACAGGATGCCCGACGAGCTAAGAACAAAGTTGCCCAAAGAGTAAAATCCAATGATGCCTGACAGACGGAGATTCCAAAGCTGACTGGAGTCACACCGACGAAACTGGCAGTTGTCACCAAAGACTAACTGCAGAGTTGACTGACAGAATAGAAATTTTAGAAAATGATAAAATATCTAGCTGACAAGAGCTAAAGATAGACTTAACTGGTTGTTTTCATTTTTTTATTCGACTAGAGTTAAGTGATTGATTTAAAGAAGATTTGTACATATGAAATAAAGATAACTACGAGATAAATTTGGAGTTATGCTTTAAATCAGATTGGCTGGATTGTTTTTCACGCCAAGAATCAAGAATCAAGAAATGGTGAATATCATGTCTATATAAGAGACAAGCTTAATTCATTTCTGAATCAACATGAAAAGGTGGAGTGAATAGAAAGAGGATGCTGAAGAGAAAATGATGAAAGATAACTTCATACAGTCTTGATCAATCAAGTTGAAGGAGAGCTAAAGAATTCTCCAGACACCGACGAACAGTAAAGCACAACATCACAAAGCAGAAAGTGTGGAGCACAAAGAATTAAATTGATACATTGATTAGAGAGGTAATGTACTTAAATAGATCTAAAAATCTGCAATTCAAGTTGCATTAGAAATAATCATTTTGTTTCAGTTTAACCATTGAAGCATCAAGTCTCTTAATATAGTAGGACTTAACAGTCTCCTATATATTGAGGTACATCCCAAGGAGTGCCAAAAAGGTTGACTTATAAAAGTAGCACTAGATTTTTCTAAAGCCTATTAACAGTCTAAGAAGGAGGCTGATTCAAGGATGGTAGCAAACTAAGATGCCCGATACTAAGTGACAAACTTTATGTATAAAATCCTCTAACAAGGTCACACCTAATAGTGTGTTTGTAACCTTTAATAGGGTTGGCTCCTAACAGGGCTCACTTTAGAAGAGTGAAAATTTGGGGTACCAATCCCAGTGGTTTTTCCCTTAAAATGGTTTCCAAGTTAAAATCCTTGTGTTATGTGTGTATGGTTTATTACTTTACTATTTTACATTTCACATATGCATTTCTGGATTTGTCGGTATACTTTGCATATTTACTGAGTGTCAGTAAATAAGTTTTACTGCTTATCGGTAATCAAGGAGAATAAGGTCAGAAAAGGAAAACTGATAGACAGTTAATTATTATAAGTATTTCATGGCATGCATCTTGTAAGGGACATAATAATCAAAGGTTTATTTGATTGGTGGTTAGAATAAAGAAAAGTTTTTGAAGCCACTAATTCACCCCCCCTCTTACTTATTACTAACAAAAATTTGAGTGGTGCAGGAGCACCCTGAATGAAACAAGTGTTCCTATGGAACCTAGGGGTTCCATTAAGGTCCTAAGAGGCCTATAGTTATGTTAAGATATTGGGTTAATCATTGGACCACCTTGTAAGGCCATAGTTCCAAATTTGGCACCTTATGAGCCCTTGGTCAACTATTGGTCATTAATAGTCCAAAACCCTAGGAATATTTTTTTTTTTAGGTTTTTCAAGTTTGGATCCACTAGAGATCACAAAAATAACATTGAGACCAAGTTTGGCCATCAAACTTGCAAAATTGCAAAATATGCAAAAGTTGCTCAAAAGTTGTCAAGCAACTTTTGAGCAAAATTGACAACTTTTTGTAAAAAAAATCCCAAACAGCTAAATCAGTTCAAATATGTTATGTAACCATTGGGAGTGCCTACAAAATCCCTTTTAGGTGGGTGGTAGGCTAATGATGTAATTTTGCATTTTGAAATCAATAAAACATAACCATTTCTCTGCAAATCTTGAGAACAATCGATCTGTACGGATTGGTACAGACAGGAGGGCATGAAAATATGAAACCCAGATTTTTTCTTGTGAACCTTCTTCCATTTTTTTTTGGTTTCATGTGTTGATCAATCGTTGTCTAGGAGTAATTGAATTTTCAATCTCACTGCCTGGTTTGTAGGCCCTAAATCAGGGTTTCTAAGAAAATTGAGTGTAATTCCTCTTTCCACCATGGGAATTCAATGACCCTTGTGGAAAGCATGTTTATATGATTCTCTTTAAGAATTTTTAGGATAGGTTCTCCAAAATGCAGGGAGATGGAGTTATAATGATGCCCTAGGTGTATATCACTATGTATGCACCAATGTAGAATTAAGAAAACAATCATAACTCTCGTTTGGGGATTGATCAAAGGCCCTAAATCGGTGGAGGAGACCCTTTTACACACCCTCACATGATCCAATCATCAGTTTGGGAATTGGATACATCCTAAAGGTACTTGTAGTGCAGGTGGAGGCCTAATTAGCCCTAATTGCAGAAGCAATTTTTTGTGCCATCCTGTCTCTCTCTCATTTCCATGTTCTAGGGCTTGAGTCCAAAGTCTTAGGCCATAAAGGGTGTCTGAATCCCTAATTATTTAAGGGGGTTATGTGGAAGAATCCCATTTAAGATCAATTTTTCGTCGAAAAAGGCTACAAGCCTAGTCTTGGGTTTCTGAAGCAACTATGTCATATGGGTTGCAAGTGAGTGAAAGAACCATTGGAACTATTTTTTAGGGACCTAAATAGACCATAATTATGAGCATAGGTCACTCCTGGTCCTATAAGTCACTTTGGGGGTATTGTTGAAAATTTGGGTCAAGTGCTTGTGAAGCCACTCTTGGTAGTTGGTATTGTAGGATTGGTGAAACCTAGTGATTAGATTGCCTTTGGGGTTTTAGGGTTGTAATAACCTTAACCAAGTCCTTTCCCACACTTGTGATAAGTGTGAAGCACTTTGGCCTTAGACAGTTGGAGTTTTGGGGTGCATTGCCCTATTTGAGTCATTTGGAGGCTTCCTACTGCCCACTTTGCATCAAGTGGTATCAGAGCTATGTCTGCTCCCGAGGATGAAGATATCCCTTCAAGGGTTACAAACATTGAACTAGCAAATATGGTGAGTGAACAAAGGGCAGAAAATGCAGCCTTGACAAGGAGACTTCAAGAGTTGGAGAACAAGGTAGAGGGGGAAAGAAGACACCTCTGGTGGTTTAGAGGAAGATGACACCCCTGATCAGGATGTGAACATTCCTGCAGACCAGATACCCCTTCTAGATGCCTTAAAATCTATGGGGAGAAGAACCATGGAGGAGAAGTTGGATCTACCAACTTTTAGTGGAAAGATGAATGCAGATTTGGCCTTGGATTGGATAGAGGCCTTAACAAGATTCTTTGAGTGTGAGGACATCCCTGAGAAGTAGAGAGTGAAGATGGAAAGATCCAAGTTTAAGGGAGCAACCCTAACATGGTGGAAATTCATCCAAACAGAGGGGGTGAAGAATGGGAAGAGTATGATCTCTTCATGGAACAAAATGATTGCATTGGTCAAGGAGACCTATTTGCTTGAAGACTATGGGGTACAACTCCATAAAGGAAGCAGAGCCTGAAAAAAAAGGACATGGATATAGGCTCATACATCGAGGAGTTTCTAAAACTATGTATGAAGACAAATGTGGAAGAAGATGAAGAAGAAAAGTTAGCAAGATATATGAATGGTCTCAAGGTATCCATTCAAGAGGAACTCAGCCTACATTTCCCTACCACAGTAAACAAGTGTTATCAAATGGCACTCAAGGTAGAGGAGAAGTGGAAGAGAAAAAAAGAGTTTGGCAAAGGGAAAAGAAATGACAGTGGGAAGAACTTTAGAGGAAGATGAACCTTTTGGAATAGATGACAATACAGTGGCAATAACAGCAGGACCCCTGACCAAGTAAACAAAGAGAATAGTGACTCAAACTTCAGAGGTAACTATAGAGGGAGAAGACCCTTCAATAGGGGAAGAACAAACACAGGAAGAGGAAATGGACCACTAAGGTGTTACTACTACAATCAATTGGGACACCAAGTAGGAAGATGCCCTGAGAAGAGAAACGATAACAATCAAGGAGAAAGAAGAGCACAACTCATTCAAGAGGACAATGAAAATGCAAGGGACTTAGAATAAGAGGAAGGATCATGTTTGATGATTAGACAAGTATTCCTTCAAGTACCACAAATTCAAGAACCTCCTCAAAGGAAGAATCTCTTCCGAACAAAGATCAAATGCAATGGGAAGGTATGTAACTTATAGATTTTGGCTCAACTAAAAATTTAGTATCTTGTGAAATGGTTCAAAAGTTAAATCTCCCTAAGAAGCCTCATCCTTTTCCTTACCATGTCTCTTGGCTAGCAAAAGGTTAACAAACCTTAGTGACTGAACAAGCATGGATAAAGTTTTTTATAGCAAACTTTAAAGACAAAGTTCTTTGTGATGTTGTCGAAATGGATGCCTCCCACATCCTTCTAGGCAGGCCTTGGCAGTATGATGTAGATTCCACACACCATTGTACGAAAAATACATACTCTATCACTAAAGATGGGAAAACATTCACCATGAAGCCCCTGCCAGATACCAAAACAGAGAAAGAACCTACTGTCATAACCATGGGTGAAAAAGAAATGTTAGAAGTACTAGAGGAGCTTGAAACTGAAGCCTTTGTCTTAATATCCAAGCCCAAGGATAGTATAAGGTCTGATAATGATGATCCTATACTAGATGAAGTTAAGGAATTGCTTACAAAATACAGTGATGTCACTGCTAGTGACCTTCCTGTTGGAAAGTTGACTACCTTAGGATGCATGACTCATTTTGTGTTGTCATCATGGCAACAAAGTCATACTTAGTCTCTATCTTAAAAGACAAAATGACTAAGTAAGGAAAACAGGGCAGAACAAAGATACTCAGTGATCAACACATCAGCGCACGTGCGAGAGATCGATTCAGCTTATGCGCATTCAAATATAAGTTGTATCCAGACATGCATAGTACGGAACTACAATACGACAAAGTTACAAGCAGATCAATAGACCAACAGTCCAGGAGACAGAGCATGGAAGCCGTCTAAGTGATTTGATTAGTGTGTGTTATTTTATGATGTAATGGCTAAGCGCCTTTTGTTATATGTTTGTAATGATGTAATAAACATTGTAGTAAACATGCTTGAAGCCGACTTGTTCGGAAGTGTTGGATATTTTGTTTTAGGGCCGACTTGTGTTCTGTTTTGGGTCGCGCCTATTCAGATTTGAATATATATAAGTATGTAATGTAAAGATATGATAGAAGTGTCAATAATTGTGTAAGAGGAAGTTATACAGGGACAGTACTATGAAGTCAGTACATGATATAGCTCTTTGAGAGAGCAAGAGCATTTGCGCATACATGGAACTGATCAGACAACAATGTCATCACAATAGTTCATTTTGATATAGTTCATATCATCTTTTAGAAGGTTGCAGCCTTCATCTTATTGGGTAGTGAGCCATATACCTTTAACAGGGTTTTGTAAAAGACTCCTAACAGGGTCCGACCTTTAACCAGGTCATTGTACTCATATTGTAAAGACTGCTTCTAACAGGGCAAAGAAACTCTCACAAGGTCATTATACTTAGTACAATATTTGTGGGTACTAATTCCCACTGGGGTTTTCCTCTGATCAAGGTTTCCTCGTAATCATATCATTTGTTATGAGTTCTTATGTTAAGCTTCATTCTATGTATGTTTGATTAATGTTTAAGTCGCTGAAAAGTAATTAATAAGACAAACACTGATTCACCCCCCCTCTCAGTGTTTCTAACAATTGGTATCAGAGCTCTGGTCCTCAGCAAATAAGTTTAACCACTTGAGGTGATCATGGACTCAGCAGAAGCAAAACATTTGAAAAAGAATCTTGAAGCAACTCTCGAAGATCTTGATAGATCTGAAAAAGAAAATGAAGAACTTAGACTGAAAGTTGATGGCTCACAAATGCTTATCAAGAAACTAAGAAAATATTTGAAAGATTGTTCCACAAGTGACTTAGGGAAAATGATAAAAAAACTCAATGAAGAGAATATGTCTCTGAAAGATAAAATTGAAAATCTAGATGAACAACTCATAAACAGCCAAATTGCTATTGAAGAAAAGATCAAAGAAAACAAGCAACTAGATGATGAACTTTTAAAAGCAAACATGAAAGTTCTGGAATTAGAAAACATAAAAAGGAAGTTGGAATCTGAATTAACAGAAGCAAAGGATAAGAT
>MU223135.1:727652-760051 GCA_018584345.1 Thuja plicata | reverse complement strand
TACCATCTTCATTCATCTTATTCCTGAATACCCACTTTGTTCCAATCACATTTTTGTCACTAGGTCTAGGAACCAATTCCCATGTATCATTTTTGATTATTTGATCTAATTCTTCTTCCATTGCTTTTTGCCAATCAGAATCCTTGCAAGCATGTTTAACACTTAAAGGTTCAATCTATGAAAGTAAACATACCTCTTCATCCACTGTTAAATTTTTTGCTTTAGATCTAGTCAAAACACTGCTGCTCTGATCTCCAATGATATCATCTTTTGAATGGTATCTAGATGTGAATTTTGAAACTTTTGGTGTGACATCCTCATCTGTAATCTATGATAATTATTTGCTTGATTCAGGTTCATTACATGATACATCAATGCAATCAAACATTTCTTCAATAACAGTGTCTTTATTGCTAGGCCTGGGTTCATCCTCAATCATAGGTGCATATTCATAGTACCTCTCTTGAACCATAAACTTCTCATCAATCTTTACATGAGTACTTTAAATTATCTTCTTTAATCTCAAATTAAAACATTTGTATGCTTTTTTTTTAGTAGAGTAACCAAGGAAAATACCTTCATCGCTTCTAGTATCAATCTTACCAACACCATCATCTGTCTTGATGTAGCACTTGCTGCCAAATATTCTGAAGTATTTTATTGTAGGTACATTACCAAACGAAAGTTCATAAGGTGTCTTATCTGCGCCTGGTCTTAGTTGTGTTTTGTTGATTGTATAGACTGATGTATTGATTGCATCTCTCCAATAGGTGTGCACAAATTTTCCTTCAATCATCATAGTGCGCGCTGTATCAAGTATGATCTTGTTCCTTCTTTCTGCAATCCCATTCTGTTGAGGGGTTTTGGGTGCACTCAACTGTCTTTTGATTCTATGTTCTTCACAGTAGTCATAAAACTGGTCAGAGGTGAATTCTCCTCCTCTATCCTATCTCAGACATTTTAGTTTTAATTTAGATTCATTTTCAACTTTAGCTTTGAATATTTTAAATTTATCAAAGGCTTCAGACTTCTCTTTTAAGAACGCAACCCACATCATCCTTGAAAAATCATCAACAAACAAAATGAAATACCTTTCTCCATAGTATGATCTATTCTGAGTAGGACCACATAAATCTGTATGCACTAAGTCTAACTTGTTCTCAGATGAGTTTTGCTTACTCCTGAAAGAGATCCTTACATGCTTTCCCATAACACATTGCCTGCACATTGTGTCAACTGGTCTTGCAATACTTGGAAGGTCTCTAACTGCCTTGACATTGCTTATCTTTACTATATTGTCAAAATTGATATGACAGAGTCTCTTGTGCCATAACCATCTGTCATCCACTTTTGCAACAAAACAACTTACATTTGAATTGAGCTAAAAAACATTACCTTTTGTTTTTGAACCGGATGCAATCATGTCACCTTCTTTGTTGTTAATAATGCATTTGTTGTCTTTGAATTCCAAATGATAAACTTTGTCAAGTAGCTGTCGAATGCTTAGTAAGTTGTGATGTAATCCATCAACATACAGAACATCATCTATCTTGTTCTTTCCATCCTTGGTGATAGATCCTCTGCCTATGATAGGTTTAGGAGGGTTATCTCCAAATCTAACCATACCACCTTTGTACTTATCTAGATGAACAAATCTGTCTTTTTCACCTGTCATGTGGTGAGAGCATTCGCTGTCAATGATCCAATCAGTTCTGATGCCTGCTTTGGAAATTAGGGCTAACTCCTGTGCTTCCTTTTCATCTTCAATGTCCATTTCCTCAAGAAATTTTTCCATGTCTTTAATGGCAACGAATCCAATTTCATCCTCCCAAATCTTCATCTATTACACCTTCTTCAGCATGGTAGCATTCTTTTCTGTATTTAGGTTTGTAATCAGATCTGAACTTCTTGAATCTTGTGGGACACTTGGATGCAAAGTGACCAATCTTGTTGCATGAAAAACATTTGAATGGAAGTTGTCCTTCATACTTTCCTTTGCCTTTCTTTTCTCTTTTATAAATCATGGCAATAATTTCTTCTAGCTCTTCATCAACTTCTTCTTTCTCATTAGAAGTGTGTAAAGTTTTCTTACCATGTATTGATGCTTTGAAGGCTGTTTCGCTTTTGGGTTCAGTCTTCAGTCTTGATATCTCAAATGCAGAGATTTTACTGATCAAAGTCTCATAGTCTAGAATATTGATCTTTCTCTCATAGTCTGCTGTCAATGTAGTCATCAGCTTGTCCATTATATCTTCTTCTAAAATTTCTCCACCATTGTTTCTGATTCCAGATACTGCTTCATTTATCCTTTGATTGTAGGCTCTGATGTGTTTTTCAGGTAACATCTCAAGATTGTTGTATTTCTTTTTCCATGTCTTCCTACGCGCATTCTTTGTTTGGATATCTCCTTCAAACATGTCTTCTAAATACTTACATATTGTGAATGCCTTGTCTACTTTCTTGATCTCAGAGAATTCACTGTCAGATAGTGCACTTATAAGGGATTCTTTGGCAACTGCATTGGCTGTGAATGTATCCTTTTGTTTACTAGTAGCATCATCTCTTGCAAGGTCTTTTAGAGAGGGAATAACAACTTCTTGTGTGGCTATCTCAAAGATGTCAAAACCAACACACTGTAGATGTGTTATCATTTTGTTTTTTCAATCCAAATAATTCTCTCCATCAAACTTAGGACTCTCTTTTTTGAAGTATGCCATCTGATCTACCTTAAGCTTTTAGGATTTCTCTTCAAGGCACTTGGCTCTGATACCAATTGTTAGAATAGTTCCAAAGGATAACTGAGAGGGGGGGGGTGAATCAGTTATCAGCTAATTTAAATTATTTTCTTTTATTAACTCCAGAATACAATAAAGTAAATGTAAATTTAGATAACACAATAGACAATACCACAATTTTGTTACAGGGAAACCAAATGGTAAAATACCCGGTGGGAATTAGCACCCACAATGAACTATACTTTTTTATAATAATCCCTATTAGAAGATCTTGCAACCCTGTTAGGAGTTGTTCTTTACAATGCAATAAGTATAGTGACCTGGTTAAAGGTTTGACCCTGTTAGGAGTCTTTTACAAATAACCCTATTACGGGTGAGGACTAACTGTCCAAAAACTCACCGCTTCAATGGTGAAGGCTACAACCTTCTGTAGATCAAATATGCAGTATATCTGATGATGAACTGTAGAGTAGACCTGCTGTCTTGATCAGTTTCAATGTATTGTAATCTTCCACTGCTTCTTCACATAGATCCTTGATGAATGAAATGCAACTGATATTTTGCTCTGTACTTTTTCTATCACTTGTCTTATCATTCACACTTAGCGTTCACAAATGAACTACTATAAGTATCTTCCTCAAAGCATGAGATCATGGGACCTGTTAGAAAACTCTTCATAGCATCCTTGTCAGCTAAATTAATCACGCAAGCATAATTACAACCGTGCAATATAAACTGAATAGACGCGACGCTTCACAAAGTCGGCTTCACCAAATTAACTCTTACATTGCAATATTTTTGAAACACGTTTGGCACCTTTAGATAACTATCTTCAACTGATAACTAATCTTGAATACAAAAACGCATATCCCGAAGATAAGCGCAACTCAAGAACCAATGCAAATATGTCGGCTCTGTACAGATAAACTCCAGAAACTGTAACTGTCACTAACAGAATTATACAACACAACTGAAACATCAAATCCGATTCTACGTGTATGAACAGAGCATCAACAACATGAATATAACCGTGCAAGGGTTAATATCATCATTATGATAAGTACATACAGAACACTGCTGTATATTATATGTTGTGATCAATGACAAACATACAATCAACTAGCTGCCAGAAGTAAATCTCCAACAATTGTCACATACTATGTTTCATTTGCACAAGTTTTTCACGTGGTCTCATTTTTCACTTGGGGGCAAAGCATTGGTTTTTGGTACCAATGGATTTAGAAGTGCTACATTTTGGTCACATGACAGAAGAGAATTTTTAGAATTTTAGAAGAGAGATATTTTGGAACCTTTGATGGATATCATTGTTCAACCTAAGCATTTGATCTTACAACGTGATCCTTGAACTTCATGACTTTATTATCAGGATTAAAATTTGACAAAACCTAAATGATCAGAATGTTTGGAATTTTATTGAAAATCTTGATACAAGGCAAAACACTTGAAATTTTTGATGATCTTCATTGACTTTTCAAGTCATTTCTTTTTAGCTAATCGATGATGTTTCGACTAGATCGACGATGATGAAGACATGATATTTTCTTAACTTCTGTTTGACTATTTTGAGAAAGATCCACCAACTTGTGTGAATTTGTCTAAGGACATGGTCATTAAAGAACCATCGAGGAATTTCATATAGGAAGGAGGGTTAACCTTTGTTTTTTTATGCAAAAGGATACCTTGGCTATTTAGATCTTCCATATCTTAATACCGAAATCCACTTGCAACATTGCATCCAATGAAAATGGTATTCATACTCCCATAGTTGGTTATTTAACTAGTGAGGGTTGTACTAGTTTATCCAAACGGTTACCAAAAGAGGTGAAAGTGGTATTCATATTATCATGACGTGGTCAGTGGTGATTGTAATCGCTCCTAGTTCCACAATTCTCAATGATGAAAATATATCTGTATTGCATTTCTTTCGCAAAAAGCTAATGGAAGTTAGTTGCATTGCATTGTATTTTCATTTTAGATTAATTACATGTTTCAAGGATTTTCTTAATTCAAGGGAGTTTATCATTTTGGGGGATAATATCAATTAAGTTGTTTCAAATCAATGATGTGAGATTCTCTTTTGCATTCATAGCATTAATCATTATTCATTATCTATTATATCAAAAAATCAAAAGAAATATAGCATTAACCATTATTCATTTTACATCCATTTTAAGAGTGCATTTCATATAAGTTGCATACATCAAAATCCAAAAAGATAGTTGCATTCATTTTACCATTGCATTACATACATCATTGCATTCGTTATAAAATCAGAAAAACATATAGAAGTAGTTGCATAAATCATTTGCATCCATCTATCTATGTCATATCTAAGACATTGCATTCATAGCATAAATAAAAGTAAATACATCATAGAAATCATATAGATATGCATATAAACAAATCTCACATCAACATCATAATAACATCATGGGAATCAAAGAGCATCATCAATAAATGTCCATTAAAAATCTTTATCAACATCTGTATATCAAGATACATCAACAAAATGATACATCATCAAAGTCCTAATAATAAATAAATATGGTACATCAATGCATATCCAAAGGATCAATATCAATCTGTCTCATGAGCCAGTAGGGGCACCTGATCCATCACCTGTACCAGTACTTGATCCATCTCTAGTACCTGTATCACCTGTACCATCTGAATCTCTGTCACTTGATCTATCCTGTGTAGTCAGAGGTACCTGACTAGTGCTAGCTACACTAGGCCTCTGTGTCATCATCATCATAAAATTTTACATCATGCTAGCCACCTAATCAATCTGACCGCTCATCAATGTCATCCCAGCCTATAAGGTCCTCATATCCTGTTTCAAGGCATCTATCGCCTGAGGATCCTTTGGAGCCTATGGTGCCTATGGTGCAAGAGGTACCTGTGGTGCAACAAGAACCTATGGAGGAACCTGCTGTGCATGAACCTATCTCTGTAAAGGAGCCTAAACCTGTGATCTAGGAACCTGTCTAGCAACATCTATATGTGCATGCCTCACATCCCTCTGTCTTTGATGTCCCCATACTGTAGCTGGTATGGGATGAACCTGAACCTATATCTGTCTCGACTGACCATTACCTCCACCCCTAGCTCTCACATGTCCACCCCGCATCCGAGGTCCAACCTGTCCTCTGCCTAAAGCTCTAGGAGCTCTCGATACCCTAGGTTCTCGCGGTATCCTTACTCTCAAATCCCCACCTCCACCACCACCATCTCTGCCATCATCATCCAAAGTCTCATCTATATCAAGGATAGGCTCTACTAGATCAGTAAATCTCATGAATCTATGTTGAGCAAACCACTCTCTATACTCATTAGACATACCAACATCAACAACATGATCTAACATGTCCCATCAAATAAATCCCAATCTGTCAATCTCAGTACATGCATACTCATAATCTACATGAGCTCCCCACATGGATCGCTCTGCTTGTAAACGTGCATATAAGGCCATACCTTGAGGCATATCTTGTACTGTGTTGTACTATCACAAAACTCTACCAAAACATAATCTCTCAACAATAAGTGGTGATCGACCAATCATCCAACGCGGGGAAAACATATACGGAAGCTCATCATCATCCTCTCTCCATCCCTCAGCCTAGGTAAGGTCTCCAGATGACCTGATATATATCGTCAGTCATACGACGCCAGTAATCAACCTTGCCCAGACGATGCTGGACAACCATGCCATCATAAAGGAATGCATAAGGCCATCCTTGACCTTGCACTCACGTTGGTATCGGTCTTGTCATAGGGATGTGCTCCCAGGTCCATAACTGTAACAAAATCGCACCTGCGGATAAAGATGCACTAGTTTGGTATACAACCTTGTGTAAATCATGATATAACTGTGCCAAAACATAGGAGCCCCAATTAAACCTTCGAGGATGTGGAAGTAAGTCCTCCAAGGTCCGACCCCAGCCAACTGAGAATCTGTGACCTCGTCGATCAGAGAGAAGTAATCCTCCAATCACTGCACCTAACACTATTGGCAAAGTAGGGAACAAAGAAAACTGCGCCCATGTAATGGTATCATCTCTAATAGTGTCATCTCTGAATACTCATCTGCATACGCTACCATCATAAAATTGATCATAGTAAACTCGCTCTCCTCAAGTCGAGATACACAACAATCTTTAAACATCCTCAGGCGTGATCGTCATCTCACCGAGGGGTAAATGGAAAGTATTATGGTCAAAGTTCCATCACTCTGCCATAGCTGTAAGTAAACCCCGATTCAACTAAATCGAGGAATATCAAGAAGGAAACCCAAACCACACTGCTCTATCACACGTGTCTCTGGACCAGTCAACTCACTGGCCAAATCAAGGATCCAAGAAGCTAGATTCTGTATATAACACTTACGAAACCGTGCCTGTTTTGTAAACAAGTGAATTATATTAGCATCATTATATCAGTGGATCATTTTAAGTCAATCAAACCAATCATATCAATCCTTTTCTCTTTTTGAGTGTATCAACCTATTGTCCCTAACTCTAGATCTTGAGAAGGGATTAATATATCAGTTATCCTATCAATCAGTTTTTTTACCCAATCAGATGGACATATCAAACATCCATTTTTGTGATTAGTCGAACATCCTAAACACTTGGAAGTATTATTAAACACATCTATCTATCTTGGAAATTAATCTGGTAACCTAGATGTTCAATCAGAAAGCAGTTTGTTCTTTCTAACTCAGGTTTTCATCAAAATTTTATTGTAGGCATCACTTGGCATAGTGTACATGTCATTTCATGCTAAGCGTCATTTAATCTATGACAGGTGTGATTTGATTTATCAGAGGCGTCACTTACATTGTACGCATCATTTCAAGCATCTTAGGCAGCATTTAAAATCTACTTTTTCCCTAGGGTTTGATAGGCGACATTTTATTTATCAAAGGTAGGTTTTGACCTAACTTCAATGCAGTATTTTACTATGCATAGGCATCATTTAACTATGTGGATACAACATTTAATGTGTCTGGGCATCATTTAAACCATGCTACATGACATTTGGCCAAATCTATCCTAGAAAGCATGTTTAAAAGTAATAAATGCGTTCAAAACAAAGCAATAAATGCACTAAGAGGTTCAAAACCACTTACCGAAGGTCCATAATCTGCGGGTCTCTGATACTGGTGTGCTTTCTCAAACTGATGCTCTCGAATAAGGACCACCATCGCTATCAATCGCAGTAGGATCAGAGCAAAATTCTATGGTAAAAAGTGAAAATGAATAGTAAAAATGGAATTTTCAACCTATTTAAGCTATTTGACCTAATTTTGAAGAGGTTTTTGACCCAGTTTGACCTAATATGCATTTTCTTCACACTGGGACATGTTTTGTTGCCAGGATCATCATTAATGTTTTTCAGAAATGAAAACACCTTGGATCTATTCTTTATCAGTGTATGCCTCTTCTTCGTGATTCGTGGTTCGCAAGCAAGGCGAGGGTTAGTAGCAAAGGTTTTACAAATGATATAAATCAAGTACATAATAACTACTAAAATGAATAACCTGAAACATAATCAATAAAATGTACATGCAAGAGAAAGGAAAACAAATAAATGCAAGCCCCATGATGCTTAAGCTTCTATTGTTTCTCTCTACTCCTTGCGAAACGTTGTTCTTGATGCTCAGTATTGGCGGGGCAGCGTCTATGACTTGAGAAGCATCGAGAATTTGCTAATTGAAATAGGTGTGTGATCGCAAGATGACTTGAATGCTAGAACCAAACTGACATAGTAATAGCACATGAGAGCTTGAAATCTTGGATCCTTCAAATGGTTATGAAGGGTTTATTATATATGAATTGGGGATGAAATGAACAGTTGAGATCAATCCTAGAGATAGGGAGATGAACGGTTGAGATCAAAAGGAACTGGAGAGGTCATCAGTAAACTCCATCTCTTCATTTGGTAAAGAGGAGATAGAGTTTGGTTGAATGAAGAGTTAATGGTGAGTTACCTTTTTGAATTGAAGAGGTGGGTGAAGTTACCCATGTGGACTGGAGAGATGGGTGGAGTAACCCATGTGATCTGATTGGAGTTATCTTTTTGAAGATAAATGAATATTTAATTCATTTATTTAATTAAATTTTTTAACATGTGAGATAATTGAATTCTTTTTGATTAAGAATTTCTTTATTTGATGAAATTAAATTAATTTAATTGGAAGAATTTAATTAGTAAGTTTAAATATTTGAACTTAAACTATAGGAAGTTGAATTTAATTAATTAATTAATGGTAATTAATCAATTAAGGTTAATTAATTAAATAAAATTAATTATTTAATTAATTTTGAGAATTTGATTAGGTGATTTGGGGAATGAATTTAGAGGAAAATAGATGATTAATAAAAAATTAAAAATCATTACTTAATAGATGAAAATTAGTGTTTTTAATGTAAAGTTGCAAGCCTGTCCATTTTCGGGTGTCTACATTTGCCCCTCTTTGATGCGATGTGACTTGTCGCAGTGTGTCAAAGATTCTTTGATTTTGCTCTAGCTTGCCCCGGTAGTAGTAGGTGTATTTATGCCCCCTCAAAAAATTTGAGCGAAAAGTCGCGAAATGAGCGTTGATTTGTTGAAACTGCAATTTCTGATTCTAGGTAGCTGACGGTTTTGAAAAATACTTTAAAATGCCCATGCCATTGATCGTCGAAGATTCCAGGGACCGGGAAGAAATTTTAGAGGTCCTAATGAAATTAGGGTTTTTCTGAACCTCTATAAATAGCCAAGAGAGCCATTCATTTGTCTCATTGTGATCTTGGAGCTCTTGATTTCTTGGTGAGTAAGCCTTCAGTTTTCTATCTTTTTCCTCCAGTTTTCTTGCGATGGCGGGCCTTCCTGGTGTGACACACATTTTTGACCATGTTTGGACCTATCAGAGACTAGCTGGCGCAGGACGTCTGGTGAATTTTATCAGTTTGCGTGTCATTAATGCTTTCGTTTATTTCTTTCAAAATTTTTACTTTTTTGGAATCATTCATGCTGTGCCGCAATCACCTATGGTTTTGCTGCAATTACAGTTTTAATGCCGTAATTACAGTTTAGAGACCGCAACTGATAATTGTACCACAATTGACAACCTTTAATGCCGCATTTGCAATTTGTGTACCACACTTGCTTGTTATGTTCCGCAATCACCTAAAAATACCGCAGTTGTAGGGTTTTATTACCGCAATTGATATTTTAGCACTGTTTGCTTGATTCCTTTGTCTGATATCTGTATATTTTATCTTCTGATACCTTCTTGGATGACCGATACTGATATTTTTATGATCTATGTCTGTGTGTAGTTCACCAGGAAGATTTTCCGGTGTCAAGAGTCGAGGCCGGCGGGTCTTGTGTACAGGTTGTAGCTCATAGATGATGAGAGGTCAGTTCTTAGAGAGCTAGGTCTATACTAGATTTGCTATATGCCCGATATCATGCCCAATAGGGGTCTGATCTCCACTCTTGTAGAGTGGTGGCATTCTGAGACATGCACTTTTTGGTTACCGACCGGTGAGTGTACTATCACTTTGGAGGATGTGTATCACATCCTCCAGCTCCTGATCCAGGGAGAGCTTGTGGAGTATTCCACCCGCACTGGTATTGTTTCATTGACTGAGCTTTCTGGATTGCCCTAGGATAAGCTTGGGTTGTCTGGTGATTATGATATTCTATGGTCCAGATTCGGTTTGGGCCTTGACAGACTGTCCACTTTACTGGGCAGTTTGATATGTGGCATCTTATGC
This sequence comes from Thuja plicata, assembly GCA_018584345.1. Taxonomy (NCBI): domain Eukaryota; kingdom Viridiplantae; phylum Streptophyta; class Pinopsida; order Cupressales; family Cupressaceae; genus Thuja; species Thuja plicata. Next base: position 749,526 of record MU223135.1, on the reverse strand, counting down.
CCCGATCGTCGACATCATGGATTTTCTATCGGCTTCGGTACTATTCTGCAGAGTATGGTCAGGGATCATACCGTATTTTCTTGGGGTCCATGAATGTTGGCCCACATGCATTTTAATATGTTTTACGTAGCTTACCTTGATGGTAAGTCACTCGGCTGCGGTGCGACTCTCCTGCAGATATGGGCATGGGAGCATATTTCTATATGTCTTCTTGTTGGTACACGTGCTCTTCCTGCTAATAGACCATATGTTTTTATGTATGATGGAGCCATTATTCAGACCCACATGGGTCATTCGATGTATTGGCGGCAGTAGTTGGACATGATTCCTTACTTTATTTGGAGGCCCTATAGAGATTGCCCAGTCTGGGATGGAGAGGACATCCATGTTCCTTTTTTTTGCCAATGGAGGTACCTGATTGCACGTGTTACTGATCATATCCATATGATTGATTTTCACAACACCGACAGGGTGTTGCGTCAGTTCGGCGAGCGACATGATGTGTCTGACTCTTATGCTTACTTTTCTCGTAGATTGAGGGATTCTTCTATCTGGGGTGGTGTCGTATCTCTTGATGCTGCTCGTACTGAGTTTTTAGGCTTACTTCTTGTTGCATGGACCTGGCACTTGACTACTGTAGATGTAGGTTTGTTTTGTTTTCTGATTGCTTGTGTACTTCCTTTCTGCTCTTTGATACTTGCTCATATCTCATTTTTGATACTTATGTCCTTATCTGTGTGCGTACTGATATTTGAATTTGTCTCCTGGCAGGCACTACACCTCAGTATGATGTTCATTGGGAGCAGGCCCGACTTGTTGCTCTTACAGATGTCTCGCGTCCTATTGCCAGGACCATTATGAGGAGGGCCCGGTGGGTACGGCATGGTAGGGGAGGTTGGGATGGAGGGAGAGGTGGTGGTCGAGCCAGAGGTAGGGGTCATGATCGAGGTAGGGATGGGGGGAGACGGAGGACGGGGGAGATGATCCTGGTCTTGGGGGTGCTAGTGGTAGAGTTAGGACTAGAGGTGGTCAGAGTGGGGGTCGGAGTAGTAGTCCTTGAGCTGGTTTGGGTACCATTCTGGAGGATGAGGAGGCTATGGAAGAGGAGGCATCTCAGTTGGTGTGGAGAGTACGCCGGTGGACTGGTGCTGTATTGGCTCCTAGAGAGGAGGACATAGTAGTTATTGAGGATGTTGATATTGAGATTGGTGACAGATGTGAAGGCTCTAGATGAGAAGAGTGCAGAGACTGGTTCCTCAACTCATAGTGGCAGCACTGGCAGTAGTACAGGCGAGAGCTCAGAGAGTGATGATGATTCCTGGGTTGTCAGGGGGAGAGGAGGTGAGGGATTGGGAGATAGGGTAGAGGAGGGGGAGATGGACATGGATATGGGAGGTATGAAGGATGATCCATCAGAGTTGGAGTGCCTCACCCGGTAGGTACAGGACCTTCAGGCCAGGCTTGCTTCATCTGATACACATGCCATTGCTTTGGAGGCCCAGGTTATAGCAGTCGAGTCTAGAGAGTGTCAAGCTCGAGCTGAGGTGCATTCTTTTATTGACAGTGTATAGGATGCCTCACACAAGGATGTTCTTGATAGGTACTATAGATCTGGGAATGATGCTCAGAGAGAGATCGAGTACTGGAGGTGTCATTATGAGGGCACAGTTCCTGCAATGCTGAGGGTGCCTAGTTATACAGCATCCTAGAGATCGAGAAGAGCTCATCAATCCCAGAGTAGTGGTATTGGAGCTCCTAGTTCATCCTAGAGACCACCTTCTGATATGCCACCCCCTCGTCCACCTCCTGGAAAGGGTGGGGGTAGCTCATGTTGACCTGATTTATGTATCATATACCATTTTTATAGTGTTGTCATTGTATATACTCTGAGTAGTATCCATTTTTTTATCCCGACACACTGACATTTATTGATATATATGTTGATTACCTTCTTTGTTCAGACTTGTGACCGTTCATTGTACTCAGATAGTTTGATTTATATGAGATGCAACTAGTGTTTTTGATATGATGTGCAATGGTTTACTTGCTATATGTATGATTCTACATGATTTGGTGGTTTAGATGATGAGATGTATATGAAATATGATTCTATTATGCAGACTCATAAATGGATGATTTACTTTTCCTGTGATACTGACATGTATATGCAGGATGGTGGAAATGAAATGCATGTTTATATGAGATGCTTATGGATGCATGTGATTTTATGATTTATCATGTATGCAACTACCATGTTTTTTTGTTTTTTGATGTACTTAAATGGAATGAATGCAATCTATTATGCACAAAATTTCTGAGTAATGCATGTGTTAGTTAGAAAGAAGTTAGTTTGGATAGATGCGCTCTAAGATTGATCTAATAGAATGGAATGATAAAAAGGATGTTCTTTTTGCATTTTTTGATAGATATGATTTGATAGAAAGGATGAGTGTCCCAAGTCGCTGCCCCTATTTCCAATATTTGTCATCATTGCATTTTTTTTGTATTTTCTGAAATTTTGAAGAGCGTCGAATGATCTAGATCACATACCACCTAGATACCGCCACGACCTCTTGATAGCAGAAGGAGTAGAGAGATTGAATAGAAAGAGAACCTAGTGCACCCAAATATTGACCATCTAGGTTCAACTATGTTCCCTGTTTGAAAAGAAAGAGAGCCAAAAGCACCTAGATATTGACCATCTGGATACCGCTTGTCCTCTGAATTAATCTAAAACAAAGATACCAAGATAGAACTCCTATGCACCCAGAGTCCATCTGGATAACACTGTGAGCTCTTGATTTCTGAAAGGGAAAGCCAAGAAAACAAGATAGAACTCCTACGCTCCTAGAGTCCATCTGGATAGCATCGTGAGCGCTTGTTTACAACATAAAGGGAAAGACCATAGAAACCAAGATAGAACTCCAAAGCAACCCAGAGTCCATTTGAATAGTGCTGCGAGCTCTTGATTCTATAAACCAAACAAGCAAAATAAAAGAGAATAAATGTCCAATTCTTTCCCAGGGTTAAGCTCAGATCATGGAACTACGCGGCTGCCAGAGAAGTGACAACACCTACCACATTTATCCTAAATCATCGTGGCCCTGAAATCGAAGTGAACATTCAACAAACAACAATCAAAGAAAATAAGTCATGATCTATCATAGCTACTCTCCTCACATGGTGGATCCTGGAGTAGCATAAGAACATAACTGCGAAATATGGACTGACATCTGACCGACTTGACAGACCTAGTCAGCATTTTGGATGGTTCCTTGATGTAGTTGGATTCTCTTGATTGGATCGACTCTTTGGATAGGCTTGATTGGCTTGATTGCTTGAGTGTGTCTGGTTTCAGTAATAGATTAATCATATAAGACTGACTTGTCTGGTTTGAGCATACCCATCACTGTGTGAGACGATTGATGTGATTGATTGCTTTGATCATGTTGGCAGTTGATGGAGTTGTGTCAGATGGGCCCAATGCTGGTTTGCAAAGCTCATGATTGTGAAAATTGATAGATTGATTTGATCATTTTGGCAGCTGATCAAGCTGTGTCAGATGGGTCCAATATTGATTCGCAAAGTTCATGATTGTGACAATTGATAGATTGGCTTGGTTTCCAGTTGCTTGTTGATTGATTTGATAGGTTGATAAAGCTGTGTCAGATGAGCCCAATGCTGATTTGCAAAGCTCATGATTTTGACATTGATTGACTGGGCGTGATTGCCCTTTTCTCCCTTGATAACCGAGTTGGTTTTATTGCTTTAGATTTTGTAATTTTTGAATGTTTTTGATGAAGATTGATTTTCTCAGGACATTTTGATCTTTTTAGCATTTTTTGATGTGTTTTCCAATTTATTAGATTTTTCAGGATATTTAGAATCGCCCCCTAGTCTGGTGGACTATTATTAACCATGGGTAACTGCTCGGGGCTCAGAGGGGAATGTGCTTCTGGATACAGCTTTGGATAGTCAGTCTTGCATTTGAAATTTGCTCAAGCTTTTAGAGTTCATTGATGGTGAAGCTGGATTTGAACACTTGGCGCCTGTTTGCCAGGTTTTCACCAAGATACCTACTCAATAGTACCTGTTTGCCAGGTTTTCACTGAGAGAGATTTTGTTTCTCTTTACTTTTTTTCTTTTTATTTTTATTTTTTTGTTGTCTCCAAGGCGCCTGATTGCCAGGTTTTCACCAAGGTAACTTTTGTATTTTTCTAATTTTTTTGGTATTTTCTGGATATGTAGATAGGTGCCTTAACCATAGAGACCTCAAGGGTAGAACCTCTTGAGGTGCATGTTGTTGATGTATCCGTGGAGCTGATCTCCTTCTGGTATTTCTAGTATGAATTCCCCACTCTGAGTAGAGATGATAATGACAAATGGGCCTAGCCAATTAGGCTCAAACTTTTCGGGTTTGACTCTTTCTGCTTGATTCTTTTGATTTTCCATGAGGACAAGGTCTCCTACCTCAAATTTTTGTGGCTTTACCTTCTTCTAATAGTTCCTTCTAAGGTGATTCTGATAGCCTTGTAAGTGGTCAAAGGCATGCTGTCTTCTTTCATCTAGTAACTCTAATTCACTGAGCCTTGCTACTCTGTAGTCTTCATCTGAAACTAGGTTCTTCAATGATATCCTTAGGGATGGGATTTCCACTTCGAGGGGTAATATCGCCTCTAATCCATAGACTAGGGAGAAAGGAGTGGCTCCTATAGGTGTTCTCACGCTACTTTTGTATGCCCATAGTGTGTGTATGCCCATAGTGTGGGACTAAGCTGTAAATGCCAGTCTCGCCCTGATTCGTTCACTGTTTTCTTCAAGATTTTCAAGATTGTCTTGTTTGTAGCTTTGGCTTGGTTTTTCCCTTGAGGGTAATAAAATGAAGAGAACCCTTGTTTGATATGGAATTGTTCGCATAGCTCTTCAACATCTTTGTTCTGGAAAGGTGTACCATGATCTGTGAGGATAGTTTAAGGGATCTTGTATCGACAGATAATGTGGTTAAGTATGAACATTGCTATTTTCTTTCCAGTTATGTAAGTGAGAGGAATTGCTTCCACCCACTTGGTGAAGTACTCTATTGCTGCTATGATGTATTTGTGTCCATTTGCTGAAGAAGGTGTAATTTTACCCACTAGGTCAAATCCGCACATGGAAAATGGCAATGGTGATGCAATATGATTTAGTTCTTGGGCTGGTGCATGGATGAGGTCTCCATGAATCTGACACTGTCTACACCTTTGAACATGTTTGTGTGCATCTATCTCTATTGTGGGTCAATAGTATCCCATGCAGATGATCTTCTTAGCTAAGTTGTTGGCACCTCTGTGGGTTCCACAAATTCCTTCATGTACCTCGTACAAAGCTTTCTGGGATTCCATGGAAGTGAGACATCGTAGTAGCGTTCCATCTAGGCTTCATCTGTATAAAGTAGTTGAGAGGATGGTATACCTAGAGGCTTGGCGGATGAGGGACTTTCTCTGGTTCCTAGACAAGTTGGGAGGTAAGACACTATTTTAGAAGTAGTTATAGACATCTTGGTACCATGGGGATTCAGGACCAACAAGGACACATGCTGATTCCGTGATGGATGTCTAATGTGATGGCACCAAGAGGTTCTCCAATAGAAACTAGAATCTTGTTTCGTTGCCTAGCATATCAATCAGTGATGCTATGGTAGCCATCACATCTGCAGCTTTGTTCTGTGCTTGTGGGACTTGCTCGAAGATGTAATGGAACTTGGTGCGTAGTGTTTCCATCTGTGCTCTGTATTGTATGAGCTTCTCATCTTTGGTCGTATAATCATTGTTGACTTGACTAATGATCAACTGTGAGTCTCCAAATATCTTTAGGTTCTTGATTCTCCATTGAATCGCTATCTTTAGACTGATGACTAGTGCTTCATATTCTGCTATGTTGTTAGTGCATGGGAAGTTGAGTCTGAAAGACTTTGGAATTGTATCATGATCTGGAGTGATAAGCACTATCCCTGCCCCCGCACCATGGTTTGTACACGATCCAACAAAATAAAGTTTCCATACCTTGATTGCCGGTTGTAGTGTCATAATAGATTTGTCAGGAAAGTAAAAAACAATAGGCTGATGGTCCTGAATGGGTGCCTCTGCTAGTTGATCTGCGATCACTTGCCCTTTGATGGCCTTTCTGCCTACGTACTCAATGTCAAACTCACTCAAGATCATTACCCACTTCACCAGTCGTCCAGTAAGCGCTGCTTTTCTTAGGAGGTACTTTAAAGGATCAATATGGGCAATCAACTTTATTTGGTGACTCAACATATAATGTCTCAGCTTCCTGGAAGCAAAAACAATTGCAAGGCATGACTTCTCAATTGGCATATAGTTTATCTCATATCCAACCAATGTTTTTCTTAGATAGTAGATGGCCCTCTCTTTACCTGCATCATCATGTTGTGCCAAGAGTACACCTAATGCTGACTCCGTTGTTGAGATATACAAAAGTAATGGTCTACCTTGGACTGGTGACACCAATATAGGAGACTTTAGAAGGTAGTCCTTGAAGACTTGGAATGCCTATTTTCATTGCTCTGTCCATATAAATTTGATTTCTTTGTGTATTAGATGTTGGAATGGGTGGCACTTATTTGCGAGCTGAGCTATGAAGCGCCTGATTGATTGGATCCTTCCTTGTAACCCTCTTAGTTATCTCAGGTTCAATGGAGGAGGCATGTCCAATATCACTTTGACTTTTGCTGGGTCCACTTCAATTCCTCTATGGGACACTATGAACCCCAGTAGCTTTCCTGTTGTGACACCAAATGAACATTTCTTTGGGTTTAGACGGACCTTGAATTCCTACATTCTGTCAAAGATTGGTCCCAATACTTGTAGATGATCCTTGCAAAGTATTGAATTGGCTAGTATGTCGTCCACATAATCTTCCATTGTTTTGTGGATGAGATCATGAAATATAGTTGTCATAGCCCTTTGATATGTTGCTCCGGCATTCTTTAGACCAAACGGCATGACATTCCAACAATATGTCCCCCAAGGACATGTGAAATCTATTTTGTGTTGGTCCTCTGGTGTGATCCTTATTTGATTATACCCTGAAAATCCATCCATGAGTGATAGCATTTGATGTCTAGCAGTTAGATCTACTATCATATCAATGTTGGGTAAAGGAAAGTCATCTTTGGGACAAGCTATGTTGAGATCCCTGAAGTCTGTGCAAATTTGTATCTGACCACTATGCTTTGTAGCTGGTACCAAGTTAGATATCTAGTCCGCGTATGGTATAGGTCTTATGAACTTAGCATCCAGGAGCTTTTTCAACTCTTCCTTGACTAGAAATGCAACATGGGGATGCATCTTTCTCAGCTTCTACTTGACAGGTTTGGCATTGGGTAGTAACGGGAGATGGTGTAGTACTAGCTCTAGATCCAACCCTGGGATATCTGAGTAGGACCATGCAGAATTGATCATCCTTGCCTTGAAGAAATGGATGAACTGTCCTCTCTCCTCAAGGGTGAGTGATTTTTCCAAGTATATTTTCTTTGGGTTCTTGTCATCTCCCAAATTGACTTCCTTTGTTTCTTCTACTAGTAATGCCGATTTCTCCTCTGTTAAGGGGAGGAGTTCCTTCTTTCCATCTTCTAGCGCCTCAGTGAGGTTTTCGCTAGAAGATACATCTTGTTTTAGCTTTTATCATTCTTTTTTTTTGTTTTCTTTTGTGGACTTGAAAGAGGAGCTTCCTCCTCGAAATATGCCGCTCTGCCGAGGTTAATGGAGAAGCCTGCCTTGTGGTCTCCTGATGGAATGTCTTCCCTAAGTCCCATGAAATGAGCTATAGCCTCATCATTCTCGAAGACATCTAAAGCAGGTGGTCCTTGTTGATCCCACTTTATGAGCTCTGGGTGTACAAGATAGATACTTTCATGGTTGTTTGACTCTGGTTGACTGAAAGGGACTACAGATATGGTTCCTACAAAACTGGACTGTGATGTGGATGCACCACTTGAGGTCTGATAAATGACATGCTCGTCTATGCAGGGTTGTTCGGTAATGGTCAATTGGTCAAGTAAGTCTTCTAGATTGATGATAGTGTCTGACCGAGGGGAATAATTTGGGATCGACGGTCCAGAGTTGTGAAGGGATCTCTACTCATACTCGTGGGAGTTAGTCTCAATAGAACGCTCGTCATATGTCTCACTTCCTTGGTTATCATCGATTATTGTGTGGAGGTCTATTCAGGTTTGTGTGGTTCCCTCTTCGACAGGCAACAACTGTGCTAATATGTTTCCTATCAAGACATGTTCTATGTTGTGCCCCTGGTGCATCTCTGCTATTTGTTCCTGATTGAATTGAATGTCTTGGATTACAGGACTGGTTCTTTGTTTTCGATATCCCAACCCTCTCGTGTTTCTATGGGTTGGCGGGAGAGACAATTCCATTATGCCTTTTTGTCTTGCCCAAAGATGAGTTCTACCCCAAATCTTTGTAACATTGTGTAACCATTACCATAGTTTGACAGGGGTAGTGGTGGTTGGATTGTCTCTGGTGGGTCTTGGTATAACCAGGTATTGATGTCTTGTTCAAATGGCTTTTCTTTCGCTATGTCTCCCCATCGAACAAAGGTTGTGGGTGGACATATGAATAGAATAGGCTGCGAAGTTTCTGTTGTAATAAAAAGTTGTGGCATGCCATAAGTTCTCGGGCTTTGAGGCATGTGTGTGATGGTGAAAGCCTCTTCATATCTGTATTCACCACAACCCTTGTCAGTAATGGATATCTTGCCTGCTTTCCATGTGATATCTTTAAGATTTGTATCTGAAGAGGAGGGAATACTTGCGTCCTGGTTAATGACTATCTTTCCTGATGTCCGTGTGACATCCTTGGGAGTTGAATCTAAAGAGGATGGGATGCTTGCATATTGGTTTGAGGGTACCTGGTTATCTGTGTTGATTTGGACAACATTACAGTATTGGAAAGGATTGGGATCTCCCTCTTTGATGATTTCCTCTCCTTGGTGTGGGAACTTGATGCATTGATGGTATGTTGAAGGTACAACTTGCATTTCATGTATCCATGGTCTCCCTAGTGGCATGTTGTATCCCAACTCAAGGTCCAAGATTTGGAAGGGAGTATTTTTGACCACTAGACCAATACAGACAGGTAGAATGATAATACCTTTAGAGGACCTTTCCTCTTCATCATAAGCTCTGATATTTATCCTCCTTGTGAAATTAATGCTTGATTCTGAATAGCCCAGTTGCTTGATTAAATTTAGAGTATAGATGTTTAACCCAGCTCCACCATCAACAAGGACCCTATGGATAGCGCTTTTGTGGACCTAGACAAGTAAGTGCAAAGGATCATTAAGCAGGGGTTTATGCAACGACACATCATGGTCTGTGAATGTGGCATGTTTGTTAGCAGCTATATGGTTGACCATCATTTGGAAGCTCTTGGGTGTTATGTCCCTTGGGACAGCTACATTCTGACGAGCTTGGTCAAGTGCTAGTTTATGCTATGGAGATATGCGCAATAGGTCAAACATGGAGATCTGGGCAGGTGTGCGCTTTAGTTGGTCCACTATGCTTGTTTTAGATCTGAGTTTTCTTTAGGATTGGCCGATATATTAGACGAGGATGGTATTCCTTGAAAGATGACTCTGGTGTGACATGTTGTTACAACACATTTGTTACCTTGGTCTTTGATAGTGATCGTAGCCACATGGCTATTTGAAGGATTGAGGCAATTGATAACATTATCACTGTTGGCATATGTACAGTTGACTTGTTTTGCTAGTCCACTAGACCTGGAAGCTTTTCCCTTGTTGTGATCACGAAAGGTATTGTTGAAAATAGTGTGAACAGTTGTGCCTTTGGTTTGGGTATTTTTCACATCGATGGTCTCTATGTCAATTAGGTCTTGGATAACATGTTTCAATCAGTAACAGTTGGATATTTTATGCCCTTTTACCCGATGAAACTTGCAGAAATATTTGTCATTATACCACCTTGGTTTGTTTTCATCCTGTTCAAAGTCCCTATTTTCTGGGAGAGTGATAGTGTTTGATTGTATCAACTTGCGTAAAGTGGATTCTATCGGCTCTCCCAATAGTGTGAAATCTCGTTGTTGGAATTTAAACCATGGTCTGCGTTGATTCTGTTGTTGACTGTTTGAGATAGCGGTCGCTTGTACATGAGGAGGTTGGTTTTGGATGTATGCTTGTTGAGTGGGCCCTGTGGGTTTTTGGTTGGCCATAGGTGCGCCTTGCAGTGACACCTTGGGTTGTGCATAGTTGACTGTCTTCACATCAATGAAACCATCGCTAGTGAAATTTTTTTTTTTGTTCCACCACTTAGCTTTGTCTGTTGCATTCTTATTCATATTCATTTGTGTGGTATCTACAGGGATTCCTCATTTGACTAAGTTTTGCTCACAACAAACTCCTCTTTTGATGAGTTGTGTGAAGTTTGGAGCTAACTGTAACTCTATTGTGAACGACATGTCTGGAATTAGATTGTCAACAAACATGACTATCAAGTCTTGTTCGGGCACATCATATGTTATGCGGTTTTCCGTATTCCTCCATCTCTGTAGGAATTTCACAAAAGACTCTCCATCCTTCTGTTTGATATCACAAAGGTCCTTGATGCTGACCTTGTGCTCGATGTTATGATGGAAGTGAGCTATGAACTTTTCAGCCAGTTCACCCCAAGACTGAATGCCATGAGGTAAATGTGAGAACCATTCCATTGCTGGTCCGGCCAAGCTTTGTGGGAATAGTTGCATTAGATATGTCTCATCATGGGCGACCTCAATGCAACTAGCAAAAAACTCTTAGATATGTTCAATAGGGTTGGAACTGCCCCTATATTTTTCAAATTTTGGTAATGAGAAGTGATTTGGGAACGAAGACATGTGGAGAGAATGGTCAAAGGGGTATGGGTATAAATCCTCTATGGTGTAGGATTTAGTTTGCCCCTGATTTTGCATATCCAGCATTTGGGTTTGAAGGGTTTGTATTTGTTGTATTAACATGTCTGTTTGATATTGAGGCTAGTGTGTGAGGGCATTCCTCTGTGCTGTAGTGGGTATGAGGCTGCGCTTCTGTGTCCCTTGAGTAGGAACATAGGATTTCATCCTGGGGACTTGATATTGATTTCCCATCGAGTGATTTGTAAATGGGGGCACATGGGTAGCCCATGGTGGGTTTTGATGAGTTTGCTGTTGTGATTGAAACTGGGGTTGATACTGCTGGGGTTGATATTGCTGCTGCTGAGGTTGGATTTGAGGCCACTGAAGCTAGGGTTGCTATTGCGTGGGTGGGATTTGAGGCAACTAAAGTTGGGGTTGATATTGCGGGGGTTGGAATTGAGGCAACTGAAGCTAGGGTTGTTGTTGCAGGGGTTGGATTGATGTCAGAATGGGCAAATATGTATCCTTGGGTGGACATTGACTATAAGTCGTTGCTGTAGAGATGGATCCCTCTGGGCATAAGGTGTTGATCCCAAGACTAGTGTGAATTGATTGCAGCAGAAACATAGTTTTAGAATAGTGGGTGTTTGGTGGGATGACAGGCATAGCATGAGAGCTTGATTGTCCTGGCCATGAGACCAAAGGTGGAGGCATACTAGTGACCATGGGTGCACTTAGTTGCAAGCCTGTCATGCCTTGAGTGGAAGATGTACTGGCCTGGGTTGGGTCATTGGTTTGACTAGGTGTAGTCGACATTGATGTAGGTAAGACCAATGGTAGAAATATCTGAGACACAATAGGTAGTATCTGAGGAGGCTGAGTGGTGTTTTGACTTGCGAGAGGGTTTTCGGGCCATATAGTCGATACACTAAATTCAGCGGGGAGTTTGAATCCCTTCTTTATTAGCATGGATAAGTAATGTTCAGGGTTCCTCTCTACAACAACATCAACTAATTTCATGGAGTAAGCATCTTTCTCCACATCTTCAAGCTCTTCTTCTGTGATATCTTGGAAAAAGGCTGCCCCACGACGTTGTTCAATGAATAGAGCAGAACTGGTAATCACAAAAGGATCATTCTCTTGCTCTGTTTCCCAAGTGGAGAATTTGTTGATATATGACTCATCAGGTTGAGTTATATCCTTAGACCTTGTGTAAGGCCCTCCATGAGGTGTTTGAGACATAGTGCGGTCCATGTTTTGTAACTAAAACAAGTGATATAAAGAAAACAAGGAAGAAGATCCTTTCTGAGGAAGTCTGAGTTATGTTTTGGACAAGGGTAATTCTAAGCACAGATTTTGATATAACTTGATCTCAAAGTGGTGATGACAAAAAGATAATATTTTCCAACCTTTTCCTTGGACAAAGTCACTTTGATAAAGATGATGATGTTTGATATGATGAGATCAAGGTATTTTGAGTCTGAGCTTTCAAACTAATAATGTTTTTGACAATAATTGTGCTTTATAGAGAAGGAATAATCTTTAATGTTTAGAGATTCACACAATGTTCTTTGCGTTTTCCCAGGATAGACACTAGTTTTGGACACTAAATGAATAATTCTTTCAAGGTTTTTAGCTCAAAATAGGAATAAATTATTTCTGGTCAATTGCGGTACAACTCTACCGATTGCGACAAAGTATATGGTCGATTGCGGTAGTTTATCACTGATTGCGGTAATAAACAAAATGATTGTGGCAATAAACAAGCTAATTGCGACAGACTTCCTTCAATTGTGGCACAATGCGGGCAATTGTGGTAAAACGGAAACAGTCTCAAAAAGACTAAGAGATGGGTATCACTGCTTGACAATTTTGATATTTTTGGAACAATGCTTCTGATTTGCAAGACAGTTGATGCTGACAACCCTAGACTTTAATATGTTTGACTTGTTTTGACAGTTTGGATGTTTTGTTTTACATTTTCAGAAACTGATCAAAGGAACAAGCATGACAGACACTGTGTTTTGAAGAATGAAGACTGAAAATGTGTATGTTCTATAACTTTTTCAAGTTGCAAGGTTATCACGAGGTCTCAACAATGAACAGTCAGATTAATCTAGGTCAATGGCTTTAGAATACAATGTTATAGGCCGAATGCTTGAATGTCCGTTAGCTCACACAACAATTGTCACGCTACTAGGACACGAAGGTCCACAACGTAAGTGCCCATGTTTTTTCCATTTCCAGGTATTGTTTCCGTGGAGTGAAGATCTCTTTCACTACACAAATATCGTGGGACACATATGTTGGGGATCTTGGTGGGAAATTATGCAACCCCTTGCACTATAATAAGGTACCTGTTCGGAGGTAAAACAGGTTGGCCTCTAATTAATCAAGGTTGTAGTAAGGGTCCGTGGTGTCTCTCCAATCGGTTTGTATGTGTGTGACTCACTTAAGAGCCTAGTTGATCATGCTGGCTCCTTAGGGATATTCACCCTATCCAGACTATTACCAACACACCTCGCTCGAGCTTGGCTAGATAAGACAAAACTTTGGTTCGTGCCTTGTTTATATACAGATCGGAAGGATTACCAGTTTAAGGTTGTTCTCCGAGGAAGAAGTGCATTCCCCGGACAGGCATTTCTAAAAAAATAAAGGTTTGTAATCTAACAGATTGTGCAAGTGCACCCAAAACTCAAGACACAAGATAAATCGATTAAGCTCCAAAGTTTGAAATGTAAACTAAGCTACACCACCATACAAGCACCAATGTTCAATTTTAAGCCCAAAAAGTAGGTGTTGATTACTTGTTCAATTTTAATGCACCAATTTGAGATATTTTTTGCCTTTGTTCAATTTTAGTCCCCACGTCAATTTTAAACCCAAATCCGCAATGTGAGATGTGATATGTTTGGAAAGCACTGTTCTTTTTAAACCCAAATAAACAAGTGAATTCCTTTTAGTTTTCTTTGTTTAGATAGGTTAGTAGCAAAAAGGATTCTTGCAAAATGAGAGTATATGTAACTTTGAAACAATGAATGATTGATACTCACAATAACTTACCCTTCTCTGTTCTCGGTAATTTGCTTAGTCCTACACAGAAAATCAGAAAATGTCAGTTTAGAAATAAATGGATAGAAGATTTGGATCTGATATGCAATATTTCTTGCGATTGCGTCAAAGTACTGGCAATTGTGGCAAAGATCTGGTGATTGCGGCAAAGCGTTGGCAACTACGGAGAAGCATTATCAATTGCGGCAAAGAATGGGCAATTGCGGCAAAATAATGACGATTGCGGCATAGATCGGGCAATTGCGACAAAGAACTAGAAGGAAGACAGAAGATGACAGAATAGTAATGCAAAAGCCTGCAATAAATTGTAGTATTAAACCAGTAGATTGCGACACAATTTCATCGATTGCGGAAAAATACTAGCAATTGCGAAATAACACAGATATCGAAAAAAAGATAGATTTTTAGATTTGCAACCGTACGACCATGGTTGATCAATCCTGTTTGTCGTTTGCAAGAGATATTTGGGCTGTTTGTTTCACGTCGGGTTCACCATAATGTACGCCTCTTCTTTGTGATTTGTGGTTCCCAAGCTTTCCAAAGGCAAGGGTTAGTAGCAAAGGTTTCACAAATGATATAAATCAAGTATAAAATAACTACTAAAATGAATAACCTGAAACGTAATCAATAAAATGTACAAGAAAGAAAAAGGAAAATAAATAAATGCAAGCCCCATGATGCTTGAAGCTTCTATTGTTTCTCTCTACTCCTTCTGAAATGCTGTTCTTGATGCTCAGTATTGGCAAGGCAACGTCTATGACTTGAGAAGTGTCGAGAATTTTCTAATTGAAATGGGTGTGTGATCGCAAGATGGCTTGAATGCTAGAACCAAACTGATATAGTAATGGCGCACGAGAGCTTGAAATCCTGGATCCTTCAAATGGTTATTGAAGGGTTTATTATATAGGAATTGGGGATGAAATGAATGGTTGAGATCAATTCCAGAGATAGGGAGATGAATGGTTGAGATCAAAAAGAACTGGAGAGGTCATCAGTAAACTCCACCTCTTCATTTGGTAAAGAGGAGATAGAGTTTGGTTGACTGAAGAGTTAATGGTGAGTTACCTTTTTGAACTGAAGAGGTGGGTGAAGTTACCCATGTGGACTGGAGAGATGGGTGGAGTAACCCATGTGATCTGATTGGAGTTATCTCTTTGAAGATAAATGAATATTTAATTCATTTATTTAATTAAAGTTTTCAACATATGAGATAATTGAATTCTTTTTGATTAAGAATTGCTTTATTTGATGAAATTAAATTAATTTAATTAGAAGAATTTAATTATAAGTTTAAATATTTGAACTTAAACTATAGGAAATTGAATTTAATTAATTAATTAATGGTAATTAATCAGTTAAGGTTAATTAATTAAATAAAATTAATTATTTAATTAATTTTGGGAATTTTATTAGGTGATTTGGGGAATGAATTTAGAGGAAAATAGATGATTAATTAATGATTAAAAAATCATTAATTAATAGATGAAAATTAGTGTTTTTAATGTAAAGTCGCAAGCCTGTCCATTTCCGGGTGTCTACAATCAGTTTCATCATCTTATGTATCCGGACATCAATCTATTTTCATTTATGAGGGGGCATCATCACATTATCAAATCAGGATTTGCATCAAACATCAATCTAAATCTTGGGCATTGAAATTTCAAAACAGCATTAGTGGGGAATTCTGCGTCTTTTTCAAATCAAGGTATTGCATCAGGGTTTCAAATTAGTTTCACATCTTGAATTAGGATCTTGAATCAGGTTATCGATCAATCAGGTTTTGTATCATTCAATCAATCAGGCATCAAATCAATGATTAGGACATGCAATTTTCTTTGAATCAATGCGATTCACACATTAATTCAAAGAGGGGCATTTGTAGACACCTAAAACTGAGCATGTGTTCTCTAATCAAGCAAATCTGCAAATCTCAGCAAAATGCTCTAAATCTCATCAAAATGGATCAAATTAATTCAAATGAATATTTATCAATAAAATTGGGATAAAATCATTCAAATCAAAGGATCAATTGACAAATGACAATAAATGATTAAATATAAGCCTAAAAGGGATTAATCCAACTATATAATTGATTTTAATCAATTAATTGTATAGTTTAAATCAAAAATAAAATTGAACCTATTCTCCTACATGGATAATTTAATTAATTGATTAAATTAATAAATCCTAATATCTTTCAACGTGAATTTGAGGAACCAATGAGAATTGAGAAAGCAAAGCACATGGATCACTTCAAATTTGCAATCTTAATCACTCATTTTGAACTTTCAATCTCAATCACTCAAATTTTTCTGTTTGTCCCAACCTTTGAGACAAGCATTTAAATTGTCCCCTCATTTGAAGCCATTTGAAAGCCTTTAACCTAACCAAGGCTTAATCATGATCAATTGAATCTACCCCCTACACTTGGGAAAATCCAATAAATAGAAGCCATTTTGCAAGCATAATATATCCTAGAAATTCAAATGCAAAGCATCTAGACTATAGCCATTTTCATAGCATATCAAAGCATATCAAAGTCTAATTGATCATTTTTCATAGAAATTGAGAGCATTTGAGTTCATAATTTGAAGCAATTGAGAGAATTTGAGAGTTAGAGTGGCATATCTTCATCATATTTCTCATTCTAGGACTGTCATTTGTAGAGATTAAGGCTGAGAGCTCTATTAACATGCTTAGATAGAGAGCCATGGGGTGCTTGTTGATTTGTTTGCAATTCTTAGTTTAAATTGTATTTATTATTCCATATGATTTCTCATAAATAAACCAATCTCATGAAGGTGTATTTCATTCACACACACTTCCAAAAATCCAATCAGGCTTGTGAGCCATGCCATTATCGCCCATGGGTGGTGATTGATGCAATGAAGGCCAGAATGCAAGATTCTCACCATTTTCCCTCTTAGGGGAGAACTTTGAGACTTTTTCCCAAAGGGGTATGGATGACTCCAAACCCACATCTTTTGTGCCTGCACCCATGCCCCAATATGCATCCCCCTCATAAAAATGAATTAGAGCGGTAGCTAAAGATATTGGAATTATTTGTAAGCCATAGGAAAGCCCAATAGTAGAACTTGAGGATTTTAATATCCCTTTTCCTAACTATAACTATGACAATTTTAATACCCCTCTTCCTACAAGATGAAATATTTGTATACCCATTTTCATGGTCCTTATACACTTCATCATATCTCCCCTTAACCATTTCACCTTATACTAGAATTCATCTACTCCCTCTATAAACTCCATCCTCAAAATTCTCAAATGGATAAAATTTTTCTCTTTAATGAAGACAATCACTTCTAGAGGACACACTTATATCCTTGAACCCTAAGATACAACTCATATCTCTCAAATAGGTACATGGAGGCACCAAATTATCAAAATTGCACAATTTTCATCATCTATTCCCACTGACAAGACATTCCTATATAAAAATAGACCAAGGATTAATCTTCCCTTTCTAAAAATATTGATACTATGTACTTAATTAGGAATCCATGAGATCTCTCACACTGACATCTTGATAACAAAAAATTTACTAGGACGATAAAAAAGTTTTGATGGTGATGCTAATGATTTCCTAGCTTGTATTGATTATCTGAACTCTCCAACCTTTCAAATCAAACATCACACCAACCTTCTAATCCCATCAATCACCCTTTTTTTATCTCTTATTGCAGCATCAAAATTTCCTAACCAATTTCCCCTGACACCCTAAGTTGCCAATTCAGATTCGGGGACAGATTTGGGCTTGCGAATGTAGTTCGTGGATTCGTGAATTTTTTTTTGCTATTTGGGTTCGTAGGGATTCATGAGTGTATATATATATGCATTATATATATATAAAAAGATAAATATATATAATTCTAAAAATAAATCATTTCATAGTATGAATCTATATACAGTATACTTGATCATTGATCTATGTTCACGAATCTAAAGAAAATAAGCACATTGAATTACTGAATTACAAAATGAAAATTCAAAATATAGTTCATTCAAATTTGAAACATGATTCAATGTTCATAAATCATGAAAGTGTTCATAAATCATCAAATGGATTATTAAAAAAGTCTGTATGAATGGGGTCTCCAACAATTGCAAGTGGCTGATCAATATCATCACTGGAACCAAAAATGGTTCCACTAGCACTAGACGGTATTGTGCCCGTCTCATCATCATCATCATCATCATCCAAATTAGCCAAAGTGGATCTAGAAAGATCCTGAATGGTCATATCCAAGTCAGCATTCTCAGGTGCTACATCCCAAAGCTTCTTTGTCCCCTTCTTATATTTTGGATCCTTTCGTGCCACGAGGCACAAGTTATTGTGAACATACACCAAGTCTTCTTTTTTTTGTAGCCATCCGGTTACGCTTGAATGAGTGGATAAAGGAGTAAGTACTCCAATTCCGCTCAATGAAAAAAGAGCTCGCAACCTAGATAGAAAACCAACAAAATTAAAACAATACAAGATAAATTCAAGAGTGTTAAGTGTTAAATGTACAATGCAAGTGGCAAAAAAAAGAAAAAAAAAACTTAAAAACTTAATTGTGATAAAATATTTATTGCAAGAGGTTGGAGGTCCCTATAATCTTGCCCATGAAGGTACCACCATTTAATAGCATCCATTTTTCTTTTTCCATTGACAATAATAGAGTCAAAATCCTTTCCGTAGATAAATGATCCATATTCATCCCTAACAATATCCCCAATTTCTGGATCACGGAAGATTTTATTGAGTTCCCCCATAGACCCCTTTGAAACTTCAGAATCTCTAAATGGTGGCACTCTACCTGGAAGGCAAAGCATGGATAAACTATAGTACCTGGGGGATAAAGCATATGCGAGGAGGTGCAAAGGTGTGGTCATCTTGTTCCAACGAAGATGAACAATTGCTTCCACCCTTTTGTAAAAGGTGTCCCGAGGAGCATTCTCTCTCCTTTGTATGACCTAGGATATCAAATGATGTTCATGTAAGTTATCATTATGTCAATTTATAATCTAGATATTTCTCAATAAACAAAGATAGAGGAATGTATTATAACTTGTGGTTTTTATCTCCTCCAACATAGTGTCCATGGAATCATAGATATCCCCAAGGCATGGTTCATCAGTATCAGTAAAGCAAAGCATTGACATGATTGGCTCGGTGAATTGCAAAACATAATCCACACAAACCCACCAATCATCATCTAGTATCATGGCCTTCACCTTTTGTGCCCTTGCTATATTGGACTACTTCCTAATGCCCCATTGGTTGCTAATGACCATCAATCCCAATGCCTCCTTTACCTTCGCAAGTCATCTCAAGACAATAGTGTGAGAGGAAAAATGAGTTTCAGCCACCTAAGAACATGTTAATAGTAAGTTAGTAACACATTTAAAATATCAATATGTAAACAACACAAAAAATATTTTATTCAATTATGCAAAACTAAATAAAAAAAATTATTACCTTCAATAATTCCAAATTTGAAAAATTTCTTGTTACATATGGTGATTTGTCACAATCATTTGAATCTCATCACCCTCCTCATATATTTATTTCACCCATTATATTTGGGTGCCAATTGCTTTCATCACTAAATTGAGAGAATGGACGGTGCACGGTGTCCAAAATATGTGATCATATCTAGCCTCTACCAAAGCACCTACAGCCTGCAAACTTTTGCATTGTCCGTAATAACTTGGACAACATTGTCATTACGCACAAACTCTATAGAATCAATGAGAATATTCGATATGAACTCTACATATTTTACTTCCCCTTCACAGTCAACTTCCCTCAAAAACATTGAGCCCTTGGGCCTTACAACAATTACATTGATTAATGGATGGTTTTTGCAATCTTTCCATCCATCCGAAACAATAGACACACCCGATTGAATCCAAGAATCTCTTATTGGCTTTAGTTGGGCCTCTACATTTTTTCTCTCATTATGTAATAAGGTGGTGCACACCTTTTCATATCTAGGGCCTTGGTAACCAAGTGGTGCATTATTTATTGCTTGCACCATCTCCCTCCAATAAGGTGATCTCACTAAGTTGAATGGAACACCATTTGCAAATAGGCAACGTCCAATTTTTTGATCAGCAACATCTCTTAACTCATGTTGAAATGCCCTATCTAATGGGCCTTTCTTGTGGGTGATGATTTGTGGTTGGTCTACATCTTCATCATCCCTAAGAGGCATAGGCAAGAAGGGATGTGGATGTATGAGTGGGTGGTAGTGTTGTGCCTGGTTTATGTTTCCCGGTATAAGCACCTTGTTTCCCTTTTAAAACTAATCTGTCAACATCTTCTTGTTCCTTTACAAAAGAAGCTATTTGTATAGCTAACAACCCCTTCTTATTTGGTTCTATGCCCTCACACATGTTAATCCCTTGACCCCTAGGGAAGAAAAATGTAATTTTATTCAGGAGTAGGAGCTTCTATATTGTATATTACAAAATTTACATTTCCATATATACCCCCCACCTCCAGGACATTGAGAAATTCTTGTAGTGTGTCTCCATAAAGGAAACCCTTTATCAGTTCTAAAATTTGGAGTCTTATTCCCACCCACTGAGCCTTGACTACTCATTGTATGATTGTTGCAATCTATAACAAAAATGTAAAAAAACAACATACTTCAAAACTTATACAAAAGCTTGAAATTTTTTAAAACTTTTCAAAAAATTGAAATAATCTATCAAAGATTCAAGAAACTAAAGAATATGGATGAAATTCATACCTTAATCACTCAAATCTGCTTTGTGGAAGGTATTTGTCACTCCACAATTGATCTCCTTCGAATACAACCACCTCATCAAGAATGAGAGAGCAAAAATGAAATGAAATGTATTTGGAGGCTCCATAAGAAGGGTCATTTTAGGGTTAGAAGGAAAATAAATAATTAAAAAACACTTTTTAATTGTTCTGTGCCCACTTTTAAACTTTTCTAGCCGCAGGTCCTTATGGATTCGCCCGGGTCGATGCGGGATCCTTGAGGATCCTCAAATTCTCTAACTGGTCCTTGCAGGATCCGGGCAGGGTTCAGATTTGGACCTGTGGGTCCGTCTGGATCCGTGGGCCACGGATCCATCTAGACCCACAAGTGAAAATGAAGACCCTGCCCGGATCCAGCACGGATCGTGTAGAGAATCTAGACCTGGACCCGGATCCGGGGTCTATGGTATGAATCCAGTAACATAGCTGGCACCCCCTTGCCTGCGTTGTGCCACACAAAAACTAATCCTTTGTTCAAATCCACTCAGATTGGTCCATATAGGACTGTCATAGTTGAAAACAAGAGATCATTCATCTTATAATTGACAAGTGTTAAACATGTCGAATAACCGAGAGGGGGGTGAATCAGTTATTCCCAAAAAATTTCTCTTTTTTGGTTAACACTTAAACAGTTCCAATAACAACTTAAGATTTGTGTGTTTAGCACATTAAATATATATAGTAAATATAAGCATGAAATACACAACAAAATTGAAAAAGAGAACACCAAATTTTATGTGGAAACCCAACATGGGAAAAACCACGGAGAAGATAATTCTCATGAAATGTAAAAAAACCTGTTAAGGTGACACCAAAAGATGATTTGATACAAAGCCTCACTGCCAGAAATATTCACTTCACAACTGATATAAAAAGGCTCACTCTCGATACACAAGGGCTCACTATCGATATACAAGGGCTCATTGTCAGAAGATATGTAAAGAGTTAGAATCCACCTCTAAGATCTACGGACTACTATGTGTGTGCTATAATTGTGTCACACTTCTATGAATCCTTACATTCAAGAACACTCAAGAATGAGGTCTCAAAAATCGATCCATAGCTCCCTAGGCATGGAGTGCAAGGGTTTTTAGAATGCTCT
>MU223135.1:691990-705476 GCA_018584345.1 Thuja plicata | reverse complement strand
ATGCAACTCTCTGCTTCTGTATTTTGCCTTCTCTGCTAAATCATGCCAAACAGTAAATCAACAATGCAAACCTTTTTGCATACACATACACTCTTGCATTCATCCACACACTTCATGAATAACCCCTGAGGTTATCATATACCTCTCTGTCTAGGTTAGATAAATATTTTGCCGCTTAAACAAGATCGTAGATCTTAGGTTAGGTCAGATCCAACATATCATCCCATATTTGCATTACATTTACTTCTCCAAAGTAGTCTCTAATTAAATTTTGAAACCATGCATTAATTACAGTTACCCATACATTAAATGACATGGATCAATCTTTAATTAACATTACATATCCCAATAAAATTAACTAAGTCGACTAGAGATCTCAAATCTCATCATTAATCCAATTGCTGTAAGTTGGCCAACATCACTGTTTTCACTTGGCAATTTCAATGGTTCTCGGAATTGAACAACTTTTCTCATCATGAGCAACTTTACTCGGCACAAGCAACTTTGCTCGGCACAGAACAGTCAGAAAAACTGTCTTTGAAAGATAAACAACTAATTACTTTGCCAGAGTGCCAACTGATCAAGTACCCTTTTATTTTCCTTAACTCAACCATTCACTTGGTCTTCTTGTTAAATCTTCTTCATCAACAATAGATATGGTACTCAAACAGATAACAATAGTCTCACCACTTAAGGTTTGACAACAATGACAAAATAACAATTGCTTGCATTGTCACTTTCCAACAATGATTACCTTTATTTAGCCTATATTTTTCTATCCTCTATTGATATGACATCAATATACAATTATGATTCAATCATATTCTCTCATATGTTGAATTTGAAATATATTTGTAAACTCCAAAAACCCAACAACAAGTTTAGATCTCAAAACTTATTCAAGAAACAATTAATAGAGCTCTAAACCATGAAATGAAAAACATAATAAACAAATCTATACCATCACATTCATTATCTTCTTGACTTCATTGTTATTCTTGTTGGCAGTGCACCAGTATCCCTCACAGGATTTGTGACATGGTTTAACCACTATGTGGATTCTATAAGTCTAGTGGTTGTATCGGGCATTAACAGGTTGATCTTTTGGAGCAATGGAAACCACTGCTTTTAACAAGTGGTATCAAAGGTTGGTCACTAGTTTGAATCTCCTTCGTGAGTGACGCAGGGTTGTAGCGAGTGATGCTGGGGGGATTATTGGCAGTGTGCCGATGTCCCTCGCGGGATTCGTGACATGGTCTAACCACCTCCTGTGGATTCTAGAACTCTAATGGTTGTATCGGGCATTGACATTTTGATATTTTGTTGCAACAATAACCACTACTTGTAATAATCCTATCCTTCAAGATCTCAATTATAGAAAATGTTTTCTCTCATCTATATTGCACATGTACAATATGTCAAAAAAGGTAGTGTGGTTGATTGATGTTGAAAAAGCTATGATAAAATATGATAACAATATGATTGCAAGAGAGTGTTTTCCAAAATCTTGTTAGTTTGCAATGGTCATGTTGATGAGCTCAAATAGATGTAAAGTTCTTTTATATAAGTCCTCAGGAGAATCAAGGGTGGAGATAACAAGGTTAAAAATATGAATGACTAAGATAAGAGGGTAGGTTGGAATGAATAAGATTAAGAGGTTGATCTGAAATGGAGGGATAAGATTGAGTGGAAGGTGAGAGTTAGGTAGAGATGTTGACTTTTGTTAACTCATCTTTTGATTCAACGAATCTAGACATGTTGGGAAAAAAATGAAAATTGTGAATGAAGAGACACATGACATTTGTCACGTGCCTACAAATTTAGATTTCGATATATATGAAGAAACATGTAGATTAGTATTAGAAAGAAAAATATAATGAATGAAATAAATAAATAAAAATATTTATTTATTTAATAGTAGAAAAAGAGGAAAATTGGACAATTAAGTAAATAAATATTTATTTAATAATGGGAGAGAAAAAGCAAATGAATTAAATCAATAAATTAAAAAATATTTTTTAAATAATAGGGGAAGATACTAAGGAATTAATTAAGAAAATAAAAAATATTTATTTAATTAATAGAGGAGTTATAATAAATAATTAAATAAATAAAAATATTTATTAAAATAAGTTAGAACATTTTTAGCTGTCTAAATTTTGCTTCTCTTTGAGATAATGCAGTTTATCATGTCATTTAAAGAATGAAACTTTTAATTGATACATACCCTAGTTTACCCCAGATAGGAAGGTGATATGCCTCCTTGAGAGATTGGTCAGAAGATTAAAAAAAGTGTGGGCACTTTCGATAGGTTAATAAGAAGGGTTAGATTGAGTTTTGGCTAAAAATAGGGTCGGTTAGAAGAAAACAAGGCTAAAAGTGGACAATTAGGGTCACATGGACTGTAGCGGATTAACAAGGCTAGTTAGGGTTACAATGCCTATAAATAAGATCTTGGATTTCATTTCACATCATTCGTATCCTTCATTTATAAGAGAGGAGACTAGAGAAAATTAGAGTATAGAGAACGCAAAGATGGTAAGAATTCCAGTGGAGTCGCATAGGTTTGAGTACTTCTGACAATTTGATTATTTGGAAGAGTCTGAGGGCCTAGTATGCAGCTAGTCCTTTTTCCCTTAGGTAGCACTTACAATGTCATTAATAGGGTAGCAAACTAATTTAGCCATTTGCGCAAGAAGATAGTTGTTGTGCAAATAACATTAGAATTTGTGTAAATGGTGCACAATGATGTATTTGCAAGCTATTGCTCCACATATGCTCGTTGTTGCACATATGCCAAGAAATTCAATGATTTTGATAAGGCAATGCATTTGATAAGAACTTGGGAAAATGATAGCTGAAGCTGTGCATTTGATAAAAAAATGCACAACTAATAATTGCAATTTCTCAATAGATCTAATTGGACAATGCAGCAAGATTGATCAGTTGATTAGGATTTATTTGAGTGCATGATAAGTATACACAGTGTATGGTTTTTGATTAAGGTAAAAACAGGTTTTGAAAGGACCTCGAAACCTTTTACAAAAAGCAACTAGAGATAAACGTCAAAGACACATACAAACATAGAAAGCCTGCATCAAACAAAAGGAAAGACCCAAAGAGACAACATAGACCTAAAATAGGAAATAACAAAAATAGCCAAAGGGAAGCATAGTTTCTAGCACAATGGCTCACACAATTTCCAGCAAAATTTCCAGACCAGAAGAAGAAACATTACAACATTTTCTGGTAGGCTTCCTCAGCCTCCTTCTACATCTCTTCCATTTTGTCAATGGATTCCTTCAGCTCCTGTATCTCTTTCAGGATCTCAGGGACTTTTCTTTTTATTCCACTTCAGGTTCTAGAACCAGGGCCCGAGCTGCTAGCCTTTTCTTCTATGGTAATTATGGTGTTTTCCAGCAGGCTTCTTTCTAGATAAGCATATAATGCTTTCAGGTTCTGAATTGACACTTGTAGCCCATCATTAGTGTGTTTTAGGATGACCCGTATCATGTGCCCATTGTGGCTTATTTGTTCTTTCATTTCTTTTATCTTTTCTTCCACAGTCTCATTAACTCTAGTAGTGAACTCCTCTTCTCTGTTGCTGTCATTTACCTTAATCATCAACTTTTTCTCCATTTCCTTAACCTTGGCTTTGAAAGGCTCCATTTCCTCCTACATCTCAGTCAATTGTTTCTTCATAATCATCATCTCCTCACTAAGACAGTCTTCCATGTTTTCCCCATAGTCCACTTTTCTTTTCGGGATTTTGTCATCTCTTTCAAAACCGAGCTCATCTGGGCCCATTCTCCTTTTCTTACTGTTCCTTTTCTCAGCCTTTAAAGTCAGCTGCTTCATATTTCCCTCCTCACCTTCATCCTCATTCTTCTTCTCCTCTTTATCATCTCCCTGTTTTCCATCTCCCTCAATTTCCTTTTCTTTGTAGTTCACTTCAGCACATGTGCCCTCATCGTCTGTATTGGGCATTTCCTCCTCTTCCATCTGAGAGTTATCCTTTCTCATATGTTCCTCTTTCTCATTTTCCATATTCTCTTTATTAGTATCACTATCTCCATCATTCTGGTCTTCTTTGTCTTTTCCCTGGTTCTGTAGGGTTTCATCACCAGTCTTCTCTAAATTATCCCTCTTCTTTGTTCTAACCCTTTTTTTCAGACTTTGTTTTTTACTTTCTTGTTTAACCTGCCTCATGCTTCCTTTAACCCTCTTAGGGATAGGTTCAGGAATATGGTTGCGGGCATACTCATAAATAAGAAGAATGAGCCCCACATGGAGCACCGAATTACTCGATTTATTTCTATGCTCCATCACACTATTATACAAAGAACTCAGGAGATAGAAAGGGAGAAAAATCTTTTTACCATGCCTGAAGTGGTTGGCCAGGATGAAAAGCAGATTGTAGATTTTAGAGTATCTTCCATCTAATGTAAAATACTCGATCATGACTGTAAGAATGTTAGCCCAATGAGATTTGATTTTTTGGATATCAACATAATCCCCTGTTCCTTTACTAAGAAGGGCCTCTTCATCTTCAGTTTTTGGGAAAATCTTGAAAGCTTGAGTTCTGGCCCTCTTATTGTCCCTATAGAATTTCATGCCCTCACAAGGAAAGCCCATAATTTCTGAGATAACCCTCATGGAGAGGGTAAAATATTTTCCCCATAAATGCACTTTCCCATTCTTCCAACCCTCTGTATACATAGTGTATGGTTGATTGTAGACAGATGCACTAGTTTTTATGTCTAGGGAGAGATATCCTTCCACACATCACATGTGATAAGATCTATTTGATGTAGAGCTTGGAATACTTAGTGCCACAAGATCGTGGTATGTCACCTTTATGCCTGAGATCTGGAGCTAACCTAAGGATTTTTTCTGCATTTTCTAAGTGATAAGAAAACAAGTAATGTTCATTTAATTTTCCCATCATAGATATGTATATTACATTAGAGGACGTCTATAGGATATTATAGATCCCTACTATCAAAGACGTTGTGGAGTATGATTAGATTAGGAATAAGGATGCTCTATGTCAGTCGTTCAATGATGATGATATGGAGATTCAACAAGGGGAGGTCAGTTGGCAAGAGATAATCACATATTTCTCACCACTATGTACAATATTGGCTAGGGTTATAAGAGGTTTCATTTGTTGAGACAGGTGGTCACATGGCTTATCTATAGGATGGGGACAAGCTCTAGAGAGGATGACTATGAAAGGCACTCAATTCTCATGGGGTTTGTCTTTTTTCCCACCTCTATCGTGATATTCATTAAGTGGTTTACTTTGGTGGGGTAAATCTATCAACAAGGGTCACGCTATTACATGTTTGGGCATGAGAGAACATCGTAGTCCTTAGGACAATTTGCATTAGATTTATTGTAGTAGGACAACCCTATATACATATGTATACATCGATCACATCTACAACCAAGTTGGACAAGATGGAGTATTGGAGGCATGTGATAGATGAGATCAATACAATCATCTAGAGAACATACCTAAACTGCAAGGATTGGGAGAATGATGACAAAGAGCTATTGTATTGCTTTCAACCATTTTTGAATGGGTGGATCCCATATGTAATTGAGAGACACTTGTTAGGAAGGGTACTTAGATAATTTGGTCGGGTACAAGCAGAGCCTTAAGGGTTAGGAGAGTTTGCATAGATTACACAAGAGAGACAATGGTAGGGACCAACCTTGTCATATGAGGTGGCACTAGTAGAGTTTAGGAAATTGGTCCCGACTCCATGATATATGAGGAGAAATGTTGTAGATGTTAGAATGACACCTAAATTTGTAGCATGGTTTACAACCCATCCATTTCCTAGGCTAATAGGGTTAGGGGAGTTACAACCTCAATTAGAGGACTAGGTGGATGGAATACTAGCTTCACCTAGGAAGAGGTGCCAGAGGAGGAGAGATGAGGCATATGAGGTGGAGATGGGATCAAACAAGTTTGGGTTAAGTAGGTGACATCACAACTAAGGCCACAAAGAGGATGCAAGGAGTGCCATAGTGACGGGCATAGGTAGAAGGTGGAGCTCTACCATAGGTACAAACAAAGGTTCAAAATCCACAATACATGTAGGGCCAAGGAGAGGGAGATAATTAGTGAGATGGTTAGATAAAAATTGCATAGGCCAAGGTGTGGTATTTGTGGAGATGACTAGTACAAAGGGATATAGAGACAGTTGACCTATGGAAGCAACTAGTAGATGTTATAGGGGACAAGGACACATTGATAGTCTGATTTGGGTAGGTAGATATGCCACTATAGTAGGCTCATGCTACTACATATGGAAACATGCCTTTTTTTTGCAATTTATATGAGCTAGGAATGAGATATTCTACTAGAGACAATTGTATGATTCAGTGCTACCACCTAGTTAGAGAGTTAGTTTTTCTTAGAGTTCATATGGAAGGAGGAAAAGGATAAACACCGAAGGGACCATGGAACCAAAAGGGCTTCCAACACAACTACCGGGATTAGGAGGGGTAGGACCTTCTAGAGCTTAGTTAGGTTTAGGACTAGTTGGTCCTAAGAGTGAGAGTTCATCATAGCTTCATATAACCCTTCATGTACAAGTTTTGATATAGACATTTTGGAGAGAGGATATGTATTTTGGGGCTCATTGTAGCCATTTTTTGTATTGACATTATTGTACTCTAACACACACACACACATTACAACCTTAGATAATTGAGAGGGGGGTTAAACAATTATTCCAAGATATTTTTAAACTTTAACTGTTCTGGTAAAAAATGTTCATTCAAATTGATAAGCTAAACACTGATAAACATGAAAGAACAAAAGAAACACCATGCACAATGAACACTAGATTTAAATGGAAACCCAAGATGAGAAAAACCATGGAGAAGATAATTCTCATGAATAAGAACACTACTTAAGATGATTTTTTACAATGCTCACTATAGGTAAGGATCACTGCTGATCGGGCTAACTGTCTTGAATATAAAATAACTATCACAACTAACGAATAATTGCTAATACAAGAGGCTCACTGCCTACAAAAACTGGATAACTACCAAAAAGAGTACTGATAACATTAAATCCACCAATGAAGTAACCAACATCAATCTGCCACCTTCGATAATACACGCTTGCACAAAGAGTTGTTGAACAAGTTGAATAAATGAGAGGGGGGTGAATCAGTTATTCACAAACACTTATTAAAAAAATTTCTAAACCGGTAAGAACTTAAATAATTCAGAACCTTATAACAAATGTAAACATGAAAGCACAAAATCATCAACACAAAGGACCCCAAAATTTATGTGGAAACCCAAACTGGGAAAAACTCACGAAGAAGATAATTCTCATGAAATGAACACCGGTTAAGGTGAGACCATCTAAGGTGATTTTTACAAGGGCTCACTCCTAGTTTTCTCACCGTGAGTTGGCTCACTATCGGTTTGGTTCACTACCCAGAAATAAGAAAGGCTCACTACCAAAATATAAGAAATGAAAGAAAGAATCCACCACTGAAGTCATTGTGACTGATACTCTACAATACAAAAATGATATAACACTCTGCTACCAATTGCATCAATTCATACATATATAAACACATATATCTTTCCTTGTTACATTCACATCCATTTTATATATTACTCGCATCCGAGAAACCTTACAAACAACTAAGTTTATCACTCTTCTTATATAGTTTGATGCCAACAACCAAGTTGGCCTAAATTGATTTGAAATAGATCACACCGAAGTATTCCCGTGGTGGCAATGAATTAAATGTGGACCACCTCACTCAATAAAACACACTTTGTGCATATCAACATGCTACACAATCTACGAGATCTTTGGTACCAACAGATAGGATCAAAAGAATTGACCAAAGCACAATGAGCATGTCCAAGATAGGACCAATCCAAAATAAATGTTCTACCATATGTTTCTCACTAAAAGGGACCACCACTGACACATATAAGGATACAAATTTAAAGAACATCCTTTGGTGAAAACTTCTACTGATACACCAAAGATATGAGTAAACACATCAACTGATACAACAAAACAACCAAATCATAAATGAACCACAATTATGCATCAAATATGTTGACATCAATGACAACCATTAATGAAAACAACATAAATAACATCAAATTCACATTTTAATAATCTCCCCCTTTGTCATTGATGGAAACATTTATCAATAACAAAACAAACAACTCTTTGTCATAAGATATCATCATCAAACTTCTCCACTTTTCTCCCCCTTTGACATCAAATACAAAGAGCCCAAACTCCCCCATACTAACTCATTTTTATACCCTTGAGAGGAATCCACCAAGCATTGATCCAAAAAAGAATAAGAATGCAATCCACTGGACCAATACGCACATATATGCATCTAGCGAACACTAAGAAGGGGTAAAACACATAGCTTCCCCCTGAGATACTCAAAAATATCCTTGCACAAAGATTTTCTAAATATGTCTATTATTTTCTCCTTTGTAGGAACATACTCATGTTTCACTTCCTTCTCCAAGACCTTCAATCTTAAAAAATGATACCTGATAGATATATGTTTTGTTCTAGAATATTGCACTGGGTTCTTTGAAATTTTATAACATTGGTATTATCACACATTATTGAAATTGGTTCATCAAAATTTATACCTCTGTCCTTCAAAGTCTATTTCATCCATAATACCTAGCTACAACATGAGGATGCTGCAATGTATTTTTATTCAACAATTGATAATGTTACATAATCTTGCTTGTTTCTTGACCAAGAAGCCAACTAGGAGCCAACAAAGTAAGCTTCACCACTAGTACTCTGATTATCCAAAAAACCTACCCAATTTGCGTTAGTATAAAATATCAACATTAAATCTAAACTTTCTAGATACCGTAATCCAAACTCTTATGTTCTCTTCAAGATATCTAAAAATCTTGTTTATTTCCATAACATGTGATTCTTTTAGTTCTTGCTGAAATATGGCTGCCAAACATACTACATACATAATATGTGGTCTAGTAACAGTCATGTACAATATTCCTCCAATCATAGATATGTACTTAATTACATCATCCTTCGATAAATCATCTTCTTTTGTCAACTTACATCTGGTAACAATAGGAGTATATACTAGTTTAGAACTCTCCAAATCAAACTTTTTCAACAATTCCTTAACATACTTGGACTGAAAAATGAAAATTTCTTTATTGTTATGATTTACTAACAACCCAAGAAAAAAATTCAACTCACCAATCATGGACACCACAAATTTCTTCTACATATCTTCTGCAAATTTCCTACACAATTCATATTTTCCTCTAAAAATAATGTCATCAACATAAATCATAACAATCAAAATCTGATTTGAATAAATTTTGTAATACAAATTGATGACATGTAACTGATTGAATGTTTGATAATGTTAAGTTGAAATATAATGCAGGTCATTAAATCAGTTAATGGATTGTATTGTCATTGATGTCAACTTGATATCATCTGTACATTCATGTACATAATGCCAAAGACTTCAGAGAACCAAAGGAACCAAATTTATGCTTTCAACAATGTATAAAAGTCAAGTATTCACTAAGTGACAAACAACACCAACGGAGTGCACACCGATGGACAAAGAAAAGAAGAACAATCATAGTGATGCCCAAGGATCAGAAGCGTAGTGTTGCCCGATGAAGAAAACTATAGAATGCTCGATGAGAAAAGTCAGAAGGTTTCCTGACGACCAAAGATACAGGGTTGCCTGATGAGTAAAATTCCAATGATGTCCAACAGACAAAGATCACGAAGCTAACTGGAGTCTCACCAATGGATCAATCAATTGTTGCCGACGACTAACTGCAGTGGTGACCGACAGAATTGAGAGTTCAAGAAATGATAAAATATCTAGCTGGCAGAGCTAAAAATATACTTGAATGGTTGTCTACTTTATTTTATTCAACCAGAGATAAGTGATTGATTTAAAGCTGATTTTCACAGTTGGAAAGAAGATATCTACGAGACAAATAAGCAGTTATGCTTTAAATCTAACTGGCTAGATTGTTTATCACACCAAGAATCAAGAATCAAGAATCAAGAAACAATGAATATTATATCTATATAAGAGACAACCTTAATTCACTTACGAATGGGATTAAGGGGAGTGAATAGAAAGAGGATGCTGAAGAGAAATTGATGAAGAACAACTTCATGCAGTGCTGATCAAATAAGCTGAAGGAAGAGCTAAGGAATTCAACAGACACTAACGAACAATGAGTACAACATCATAGAGCAAAAAGTATGGAGCATAAGGATTGAATTGATACATTGGTCAGAGAGGTAATGTACTTAAATAGATCTGAAAATATGCAATTCAAAGTTGCAATATGAACAGGTCATAGTGTTTTAGTTTAACCATTGAAGCATCAAGTCTCTTAACCAAGCAGGACTTAATAGTCTTCTATATATTGAGGTATATCTCAAGGAGTGCCAAAAAGGTTGATTCATGAAACTAGAATTGGACTTTCCCGATACCTATTGACAGTCTAAGAAAGAGGCTGATTCAAGGATGGTAGCAATAGATGCCCGATAATAAGTGACACCCTCTATGTATAAAATCCTCTAACAAGGTCACACTTAATAGTGTGTTTGTAACTAGGGTTGGATCCTAATAGGGATTACTTTAGAAGAGTGAAAATTTGGGATACTGGTCCCAGTGGTTTTTTCCCTTAATAGGGTTTCCATGTTAAAATTCATGTGTTATGTGTGTATGATTCATTTCTTTACTATTTTTCATCTTACATAACTAACTCTAGATCGATCGGTATACTCTGCTTATTTACTGAGTTTTGGTAAATAGTTATACTGCTTATCGGTAATCAAGAAAGAATAAGGATTGATAGGGAAAACCAATAGACAGTTAATCATTATTAGTATTTTGTGGCATGCATCTTGTAGGGACATAATAATCTGAGGTTTATTGATTGGTGGTTAAGTTTGAAGGATAAATTATTGAGGCGACTGATTCACCCACCCTCTCATTTATTACTAACAATCTGTATCAGAGCTTGTGTGCTTAGAAAGGAAGGTTTCAAGACCTAAGTCAAGATCACAAGATGAATAGACAAGATGTGCCCAAGTTGAACAAAGACAACTTTGCTTCATGACAAATCAGGATAAGACTCTACTTATCAGGTATTGGTAATGATGTTACTCAATTCCTAGATACTGAATATGTGTTGCCCACAGGAGTATTAACAGTAGATCAATTGAGAGAGAAGCATGAGAAAAATTGCATGGTCATAGAGCTTTCTTCCTCACACTCTGATGTTGAATTTGAAGATGTCAAAGATTGCAAAACTGCAAAGAAGATGTGGGACAAATTGAATCTTGTACATGGAGGTGATACAAATGTTCTGAGAGCCAAGGCATAAAGCCTTAGAGGAAAGTTTGATGATCTTAGAATGAAAGAAGGAGAAAACATCACATAGTACAACAAAAGAATCAAAGAAGTAGTCAACGCTATATCAAGATTTGGAGGTACACTTGAAGAGGAGACAGTGGTAAGTAAAATCTTAAGAACCTTACTGCATGTATATTCTATTAGAGTCTCTTCCATTCAAGAAATGAGAGCAGTAACAAACAATATAGTTACTCTTGATAGTTTAATTGGTAGATTGATTTCATTTGAGATGAATAACTTTGATAATAGTGTCTTACCAAATTTAGAGTCTACATTTAAATCTTCCATGAGAATAAGCAAATCAAGTCATAGACACACATCTAGAAGAGATAGTGAAAGTAAAAGTGAAGAAGAAGATCTAGAAGAAATAGAAGCACTTGTGGCTAGAAGAATGTAGAGAGGCAAAGGTAAATACAAAGGCAAGTTACCACTTGTATGCTTTAATTGTAAAGAGATTGGACACTTTTCTGCAAGATGTCCTAATAGAAGAAAAGATGACAGAGTTAATGACAGATCTTTTGAGAAGAAATATGACAGAGGTGATAACAAAGATCACAGAAGTTACCGACAATTAGAAAGAAGAGATACCCGAGACTACAAGGAAAAAGGCAAGAAAGCCAGCTACCTAGCTGCTTGCAAAGATGAAGATACTGACACCGAACCTGATGAAGACATCGAGATGGTGTTTGTGGTTGTGAAAGATAATTCAGATGAAGATGAAAGGTATGTAGATACTCCACTCATATCTAAGGTTAGCAAGAATGACATCTGGATTATAGATAGTGGCTGCACTCACCACATGACCGGTGACAAAGAAAAGTTTAACACTTTTGAGTATTATAATGGTGGTACAGTAAGAATGGGTAATGATACACCTTTTCCAGTTGAAGGTAAAGGAACTATAATGTTGAATAACCTGATTTAATGTGAAAATGCTTATTGGGTAAAAGGATTGAATTATAATTTGTTGAGTGTTTCTCAGCTGAATAATTTAGGTCACAAAATAGCATTTGAGAATAAGAAGGCAAAGATCTTCAATGAATCAGGAAGACTGATTGGTACTGGAGAACAGACAAAAGGTAACTTATTCTATCTGAATGATACTAACACCACTTGCTTAGTGACTAGAAATGAAGACATATGGTTGTGGCACAAAATATTGTGTCATGTGAATTTTGAAAACATGATGAAAATAAGTAGAAGGAGAAATGTAAGAGGCTTACCGATGATGTCAAAAACCGACAACATCATGTGCAAGAATTGTCAAAAAGGTAAAATGACAAAGTCTAGTTTCAAAATTAAAACCCATACATCTAATGATATTCTAGAATTAGTCCATATTGATCTATGTAGACCAATGAGGACAAAGAGTTATTATGGAGATAGATATTTTATTCTCTTTGTTGATGATTACTATAGAATGATGACAGTTATGTTTCTAAAAGATAAATCTGAAGCATTCAAGATGTTTAACTGGTATAAGGCTATGATAGAAAAACAAATTTGTAAGGATTTGAAATGCTTGAGATCAGATAGAGGAGGAGAGTTTATATCAGATGAATTCACTAATTTCTGCAATGAGCATGATATAAAAAGACAGGTTTCTGCACCAAGAACACTACATCAAAATGGGATTGTTGAGAGAAGGAACAGATCCATAGTTGATTGTGCTAGAACACTAATGATAGAGAAAGGCATCACCCAAATCCTCTGGAGGGAAGCTGTCAGTACTGCTATCTACACATTAAATAGAGTACAATTGAAGAAGGACACAAATAAGACACCCTATGAGCTATGGTATGGTAAAACACCCAATGTAAGTTACTTCAAAATATTTGATAGTCAATGTTATATTTTAAAGGATGATAGAAATGGAAAGCTTGATGCTAAGAGTGATGAAGGTATCTTTCTAGGGTATTCCACCAAAATCAAGGCTTATAAATGTCTTATTAAGGCCTCTAACAAAATTGTTGAAAGTGCAAATGTGAAGATAGATGAATTTGCAGAAAAGAATG
>MU223135.1:670304-686270 GCA_018584345.1 Thuja plicata | reverse complement strand
GGGGTGAATCAGTATTACAACACTTTAAAAATAAACTTAGGAATTTCAAGCTTAACCAAATAATTACTAAAATGAAAAGAACATAAATACAAAATATACACCTCATAACACTGGATTTTATTCACGAGAAAACCCTGGCCAAGGGAAAACCCCGGTGGGGATGATACCCAAAAATATGCACTAAAATTATTATGTCCCTGTTAGGAGACCTAGCCCTATTAGGAGCTTAGTATTACATTAGTACATTTCCCTATTAAAGGAATACAAAATCCTGTTAGGGGTATACACTGAGCACACTGCTCTTACAATCAAAAATTTGTTCCTATTACAATGCTTTATCAAAATGAACTTATACAGGATTGTGCTATGCTTAAGTAGTTCCATTTGTATCCCGTGCCACCTTTTGTCTAATTCTAACATCACAATGCATCCATTCATTCGATCATAGATTATCCCATCTTTGCTTCTCAAAAAAATTCCATATATATACTTTATCTCATACTTAGTCGGCTCCCAAATACATCACAAACCGTGATCAAATATTATCCTAAAATTAAATACAAAGTCATTGATCATACATTACCAAAATTAGGGTAAGACCAAATCTAAATCCATCTTAGCATGCCTGGATTCCATGTTACACTCCTTTAATCATCGCGACTGTTCGACTGCTCTGTCTCGCTGCTACACTATCTTCACATGACTTCAATCATCTATAAATTTCATATATGATCTCCAAAACTCAAGTGACCTTAACTGAAGGTCTACCATATCCAAAAATACCTTCCTCTAAGCTCACATGACATAATTCATCATATATAGTGCTCACTGCCCAAAATTGTATTCCTATACTCAGTAAACTACTTCCTAGACTTAGTCATTTTTAGAAAAACTTAACACCAAAACTGTATTCCACTCCAAGTGACCATACATAATTGTAGTGTTTCCATAAATGAAAACCCCTATACACTCTTGAATGAGCCACTTGCCTACAATTTCTCCCTTTGGCATTAATGACAACACTTAGTGAAAAATGACTAAGTGCTCAATACCAAAATAATGACTAAGTACATACTCTACTTTATATGCATATTATTTCTTCTATATCTCCTCTAATACCCCCAAATTATCTTATGTATCTTTCCTCTATACATTTTTCATATCTACTACTCCCCCTTTGACATCAATGGAAAAGGTGTACACAAAAATGTAGTATATATAGAAAAATTGTACAGTTTCTCACCAAAAAATTTAGACCATGTGTAGTACATTTTGGAAAGAGATTTCCAAGATCTTCTCCTCTTCATTCCAAGTACTTACCAAAATATGACCCACATGGATTAGTCCATTCCGTGCAAATGATGATGTCTCCACTTTCTTCAACTCAGTAGACATGTTTTCTGTGAGGGCCTTTGTTGTTTTGTCGATGTCAGAAAGGTGTATCTCAAGAATTGATACCTTAGGAGTGATCAAACTCTTCAACACACCTAATCTTTCCATAAATCTCCCTTCCTCTATTTCCAACACACTTATCTTGTCCAACAGTCTAGACACTTCCTTTTCTAGCTCTAAAACAATGTATGAGGAGGTCTCATAACAGTGTACCATCTTGTCTAGTGTCTTCCTATCATGTGAAATAATGCCCTCAATATTATGAATGTGTTTGATAGGATTTATACAATAAATGTATAACCTCCTTCCATGTTCCACACAAGCCTTTTCTTCATAAACAATATTGCCCTGTATGCCCAAGTCCCATGCAATAGACTTGCATACTTCCTCTAGCTTCTTCTCCAAAACAATTCTGCTCAGCTTTGACCTCAACAATCTTCTCGAGAGACTCATAGTGACTATCAAAGTCATTTAATACCTTGTTTAAGTTCTCTGTAGTTTCCTTTCCTTGGAAAGTAAAAGTTATAGGTAGGATTTTGTTGATAGTATCAACTGCCCTTTCCAATACCCTTGACTTCTTCTCAGTTTTCTGCTCTGATATCTCTTTTTCTTTAGAAAATTCTATGTAGGATAGCTTCATTAAATCATCTTCATCCATTCTCTCCACATCAATATTTGATGTTTTGTCTCCACTTTCCAGAAATAAGGTTGAAGAAATAGGTGTAATTGTTTCTTGTTTTACTTCAGCCTTAATCTCAGGTTCCTTTTGCCTCAACAATGCCCAGTTGTTATCCACTTTTAGAGGGCTCTTCCTCAGTAGGTTTCTATGTATCTTTTCCATCACTTTTATCAACATCAGGTATTGGTATTCCCTTCAAAAGGGTCATTATTATCCAGTGAGGTGTCCAAAGTCACAGGCACACCATCAATAAAGAAATTAGGTTGCTTTGTTGTATTGACAAATTGACTATCATCTTCTCCATCCTTAAGTAAATCAATGTTGATTACTATAGACTTGGAGGACTTTCCCCTTAGGATATATTTAGGCTTACTAGCCTTAGGTTTAGGAGGTGAAGACTTCTCAGGTTCAGTTTCCATTTGGATCTTGTTAATGGTCTTGTGTGTATCCTCAATAACCTCACCATACTTCCTTCCAATTTTCTTTATCAATGTTTCTTTAGTTATTAACAATAGTTTTATTTATTTTAGAATAATTTCATGTTCATCATAAGATATGAGTGGTAGCATGTCCTCAATTGATTTCACTCTAATATGTTCATCCTCAATTAGTGATAATTGTTTCCTAATCTCACATTTCTCAAATAGTTCCTTCGAGATACTACCTTTCATTTCAATTAGGCTCTTCTTAAATGAAAACATATGATCTATAGAAAAGTCTTCAATCCGAGTCTTATCTTTTTCATCATACCTTTCATAGTATTTAGGGTGCTGGTTGAGTTTTTCCTAATCTATGATTCTCTTTGCCAACATCTTTAGATCTGGTTGTTGGAAAGCTACAATGGAAAAAATTGTTGTTTTGTCATTGATGTCAAACCTTAGCTGGTGAGAATATTGCTATTTGTTTGAGTACCATATCTATTGATTGATAAAGGAGATTTAACAAGAAGACCAAGTGGAATGGTTGAGTTATGGGAAATCACAAGGGTATTTGATCAGTTGGCACACTGGAAAAGTAATGTGTTGTTTATCTTTTGATGTCAGTTTACTAAGAAAAGTTTATGCCGAGCGAAGTCTATGATGACCGAGCACCTGTAAATTGCCGAGGAAACCAGTGATGACTGAGTGAAAGAACACAGTGTTGGCCGAGCAATAGTATTTCGGTAATTGTTGAGATTTGAGATCTCTGGCCGACATAATTGATTTTATTGGGATATGTAAAGTCAATTAAGGATAAGCGCGATTGGTCCACACTATTTAAATGCACGGGTAACCATAATTAATGCAGGGATCAAAGATTTAATTAGTGATTGCTTTGGATAAGAAAATTAAATGTAAAGATGGAAAGATCCGTTGGATCTGATCTAACCTAAGATCTACGATCTTGATTAAATGGAAAAATATTTATCTGACCTAGATGAAGAGGTATATGATAACCTCAAGGGGTTATTCATGAAGATGAATTAAGAAGTGTATGCAAGATAATTGCATAGTTAATTAATTGATTGACATGATCAAGCAGAGAAGGATGAACAAGAGAAGCAGAGAGCTGCGAGAGTGATTGCTTGACAAATTTCCAAGAAGATCTGAAGATTGAAATGAGAATAGAGGCCACTCAGTGAATTAGCATTAGAGATGAATTGGATCTAGATTTTCAAAGTAAGTTGTATGTATCAGATCACACTTGCTGATTAATTTCTAACCATTGTATCAGTCAAAATCCCTTAACCATGTTGACCTAATAGTCATTGTATAAATCATTTGAGAAAGGTGACATTCAAGTGGAATGTTCTAAGTCCTCTAACAAGGCCACTCTTGATAGGGTGATTAAATCCTTTAACCAAGTCACATTTAGCAATGTGTTTTGTAACCTTTAATAGGGTTGGCTCCTAACAGAGCTCACTTCAGAAAAGTGAAAACTGTTGGAAGTACAAGAATGGGAAAGCAAGATACTGAGAGGGGGGGTGGTGAATTAGATCTTCAAACTAAACCACTTAAAATTTTTTATCCACATTCATACATATATGAATTTAACCTAACATCAGATAGCATCCATAACATCAAATATGAAACTCATAACACATAATTTTGGTAACCCAGAAACCCAAATAGGTAAAACAAGGGTGGGGATGACACCCACAAAATATTCACTACTGCAGCAATAAAGTGTGCCTGTTAGGGCTACAAAAGTTTGATTGCAATATGCAATCTACCTAGTTAAAGGTCTCTTTTGTTAAGAACTAAAGATCATTACAATCTACCTTGTTAAAGGATTTCAACTTATAGTAAAGTAAGCACTCGGCTAAGAGATTTGAAATGGTCTGCTAAAACTGCTTTGTTAAGAGATTTAACCTAATACACCTGTTAGAATGTTCCAAGTAGTGATCCTTCATTATGCACTCAGATGCTGATGATGGATCTTCTCTTTTCAATAACCTCTGTGATCTCTCAATCTGATATGTCTTTACTCTGCTTTTCACTGCTCTGTCATTCTGCTTGATCTAGGCTTCTTCTCAAAATGACTTGCTATTCATCTCTCATGAACATAAAACCCTTCTCTATATGTCTCTTTCTCTCTCACACACTCTATCTTTTAGTGTTAGAAGCCATCTTATTATATCTTTTCAGATCTGGCGGCGAGACCTAGATCAACGATCAAGATCTATTGTTTATACCTCCAATGCATACTGATTTCCTGATTGGCTCCATGCCATGCATAGTATAAAACAATTAAATGTTAAATTAACTTGGTAGACAAATATTAAATGCGTACAAATGTCAGCTCGGATCTCATACAAGTTGGCCTAAACGTTTTACATCAAAGTTTGAATTAATCTTGATATGTATGCAAAAACTGTTCTGCTTGGCACAACACATCTCTGACGCTTGACACTTAATATTCTACTCAGCTCGGCATGATGTAACTCAACAATCTAAAACTTTCTCAGCAATGTTGCTCGGCCTTGAATTTTTAGCTCAGCCACAGTGATAACCAACTAAAACTACCTAAGTAAATGACTAAGTGTGGGTCACTAATACTCAATAGAACTTAGGGATTAACAATCTCCCCCTTTGATATTAGTGGCAAAAACACTTATCATTACAATTCATTCCATCCAAAATATTGCCTAAGTACATACTGTACTCCCCCTAGGAATGTACATCATACTACATACAAAAATTTACATAGTATACATGCCTTAAAAAAAATATTTACATGGATACCTGTTCTGATCTCCTTTATGTTGTATCCTTGTCAGTCTTGTCAGTTTCCCCCTTGTTTTTGTCACTGATAGCTAGTGGGGTCAAGTTATACTTATCCAAAAACTATTTATGAAGTTGTAAGGTAGACTCAAATGCAGAGTCCCAACTGTCCTTGACAAACTTCATAACCTCTATTTTCACTTCTAGCTCGACAACTGGACTTACTAAACTTTCTGTAGTTGAGAGATGAGAGTCTCTCTTAATCAATTCATTTGCAGATAAAATTTCTTTCTGAATGACCTCCAGATGAGGTATTAGACTTGTCTGAATAGTAATCAACTTGGTCCTAATCCGACCATCTTCAGCCATGAGCTCGGCTATCCTCATTTGTGCATAAGTCAACCTATTAAAATGTAAGGAGCTAGTGCTAGCATCCATACTTAGTGACCTTCCAGTTGACTTTAGGTCTAGTTGCAATTTCTCTAAAGTCTGTTGATTATCCTTTGTGAAGAATTCAACATCAGATAACCTCTTATACAATGAATAGACATTTATTGCAATTCCTAAAATTTCTATCAGAGAAGAAAGTTCAACCTGTTTTACTGCAATCTCTCCTGAGATTTTTGCAAGTACCTTGTTCTAAAATTTTCTCTCGGACCATTGCAACAGTTTCTCATTGGCTTCAATATTGTCATCATTTACCTTTTGCACAATGTGAACTAACTGCTCAAGAATAGGGGCTTAATGATTTTCATCCTCCATGTCAAAAGCCTTTACAAACATATCTTTTATGTCATGTAGAACTTGCTTTTTCTTTTGCTCCCTTTTCGGTTCCTCCTGTCTTTTCTTCCTCTTAAGTAACTCTTGAAGAGTCTCAATCTGTTCATAAGACAAAACATTGGGATCCCATGGCGGAATCACAATAAATTCATCTAATGTGACATCTAGAATCAGAGACTTCTTTCTCATAACTTTCCTCCTCTTGAATTCAGGTGAACTACTGCTTGGCTTCATTTCTACAATACCTTTTCTAGATTCAGTAGTTGACACCATTGCATCTTTAAGTTCAGTCAAAATTGCCTGTTGACCAGGCATACTTCCTGTCTTGGTTCCAGTGGGAGTTGATGATGCAGAGTGTGGTAGATCAACCAACACTTGCATTTCCTCTTTTTCTTTAGGCTCACTGTTAGTATCTTTTATCTCCTCACTACTATCTAGCACTGATTTTACAACCTCTAAAATAGGTGAATGTTGTACAATTACCTCTTGTTCAATTGTTTTCTCTTTTTCTACTTCAGCTTGAGCATCCTTATGCTCAGATTTCTTTTGAGTTCTTTATTCTTCTTCTGTACTCTTCTCTTCTTCAGCCTTAGTTGCCTTGATAAGTGATTCAATAGTTGTGTCCCTCGGCTCATCCCGACCCTTGGCATCCAAATTGCTAGAGTCATCAATTGTCACATTAATCAGACTTTCAATAGTCAGATCTACAGTGTTAACTGTCTCTGATTGATCTTGTGCATCTGTCCTAGTCTTCTCAGACTTAGTTGAAATGTGAACTATTGAAATCTGTGGTACAAGGGTGGATTCAGTTTCCTTATCCTTCGGCTCAGATGTTCCTTCATCAGTTCTCTTTTCTTTTGAAACAATTAGTCCAAAGAATTCCTTCCAATTTCAAGTACTCTGCTGTACTATCCCTTCAATATCATTCTTCAAAATAGCATAAACTCTCTGTTTAGGTAGAAATTTGTGCTTGTACTCTTCAACAAATTTTTCTCTTTGTTTCTTTGTTAGCTCAGGAATGACTTGAGCTAAAGTGCCTTCCCTAATTTGTCTCTTAGTTGTGAGTGCAAATTCCCACTTGACAGATAGAAATTCATACAACTCACTCGGCACATTGTTTCCTATTGCTGTAGGGGTTAATTTGAAATTACACATCATGTCTAGGAGAGCTTCCTGAACCTTATGTTTGTCTCCTACCTTCAATTGTTCATACCTTATAAACTTAAAACCAGATAACCCTGCAGATTTTCTCAAATTATCACATACCTCATTAATATCTGTAGGTTTCTTGATTGATGCTATTGGTATGTTGCTGGGTTCATCAGTTTTAGTCATGTCCTTGTCACTTTCTAGATCCAAATTTAGTTTTCTTCTTGGTCTTTTAACTTGTAGGCTTGACACAGCCTTTGTTTCTAATTTAGTCCTTGATCTAGAACTACTTTCTCCAATCTTATTTTCATAGACTTTAGTCTTCTCTACTGGTGATGAGGCAGTAGATGCCCTTGTCCTTCGACGATTTGCAATGGGAGGGGTAAACCTAGGTTTTTATTTACTCGGCTTTGTTATGTTTGCTACTGCTGGCCTCTTCCCTTTTACCTTAGTAGTGACCTCTTCTTTAGGTTCACTAACTTCTACTTCTTTTTCCTGAGATGCATCTTCTCCTTGTCTTGTAGATATGTCTAGAGTTGCATCCTCTAGCTCTTTGTCACTCGGAAAGCCAACCATATTTTTCAGAT
The DNA here is from genome assembly GCA_018584345.1 of Thuja plicata. NCBI lineage: Eukaryota > Viridiplantae > Streptophyta > Pinopsida > Cupressales > Cupressaceae > Thuja > Thuja plicata. The sequence goes on along the minus strand of MU223135.1, from coordinate 678,480 downwards.
TTTTCACAATATTTTTCCTTTTTCTTTCCATGGTTCCTTCCTTAAGATTCATCAAAATCTTTGCCTTAGCTTCATCAAAATTTCTGAATCTTTTAGCTTTAGTATCAATCTCCTCTTCCAGGAGTGTTGTGATAGCTGTTGATGCTTCATCAATATTTACTTCATAGGGAAATGGCTCCAGCCATGATACCCTAGGTTTCACAGCCTGAATATATGTGTAGTCTATATCCACTAAGAAACATATCTCATCATAGTGCTTCTCCACAAGTGAATTGGGAATTCTGGTCCTCAACCTCATTCTCTTTTTGAATTCCACAAAATAAATTGCCATAATACCATTGAAATTGCTACCTAATTTATGAATACATTCACTAATCTGTAAAGTGATGGGTCTGTCCTTTTTCCAGAAAATATTTCCTAGTGTAGGAAATGCCTTCTGTACATAGAAAAATAGACACATTAACAAAGAGACAAACTTACATGATGAGATTTTGGCTTTCCTGATTGATAGTAAGTTCTCAGCTAGTTGTGTCAACTGCAACTCGGCAAGGTCATAGGTGTGATTCTTTTTAACTATCTTCCATGCCTGGTCGACGGCTGTACAGGGAACACTATCTAGTTGGCTTGACTGATAGAAGTTGTGAGCAATCACTTTCACTCCAAAATCAAGTTCCAAGTCAGTAATTGTAGAGATAGTCATTCCTTTGTTGTTCCAAACAACTCCAGTGTTAGCTGCTATCTCTTCTTTGCATTGGTCTCTCATAGTTCATTTACCACTGACAACAGGATACCCAGTAACTCGCTGGATAATATATTTTGTGATCTTTACTAGTCCATTGTCCAACCACATATGCATATTATGAACTCAGCTTAGGACAACCTTAATCCATTCATCCTTGAATTCTATCAAAAAATATAGGGCACGAGTTAACACTTTGTCGGCTAAATGTTTGAATTCATCTTTCAGAATTCCATTCTCACACAACTTGTCATAGGAATTTCTCAATTCGCTATTGCCCACTTCACCAATTTTAACCATGTAGCATGATCTAACATCATGAATCATAAGTACCTTTGGTAGGATCGATGAGAGGGCTCCATTCAAATCACTCATAATTGTGCTTTCTAGGACAACACAAAAGTTTGGTGGTGTGCATGCATCACTCCTTACTAGCTTAATTTGATTCAAATCCTCCTCCATTCCCTTGACTGGTGCGAAAGAGCTTGCAACCATAATCACCTAAAGTTAGGGTTCGAGAATGAAGAATAGAGTACCTCAACAAGCAATCACTTCTCACTGTTCAACTTAGGGTTGCCGACGACGCGCTAATGAAATTATCGAAACAAACTTCGCTAAGATCAAATCTACAACTTCTTTGATTGCTCTGTAAATGCTAAAAATCACAAGGTAAAAATGAATAATAGACCATTCATCCATATATAGACTCGAAAGGTCAAGGTAGGTAAGCATTAAATATTTTTCCCATTAGGTTAGTGCAAGCCAGTTGTCATTGGCTGACTAACACAACTTGCATACCACTTGGCTTACCACACTCGGCCATCACAACTTACTTGGCCAACCAACTCGACACCTATAGTGTAGGTAACTCTTCTTGGCACTTGTCACAAACATGTCCTGGTACATCTGATCATATGAAGATATGGACTTTGGCACATTTACATATTAGGAACTGATGTAAGATTTACAATTTGAATGCAGTTCCTTACATACCTCTATTACTCAGTTGGAGATGGCGTGATCACCTGATCCATTGGATTGGGTGACCTTGGCTTCAGTGGATTCACTTATGCTCGGCTTTGTTTTCCTTACCCATGTCCGATTCATCTATGCTCTTACTTATTCAAAAATAGGAGTAGGAAATCTTGTCCCACACTCTCTCTTAGTGTGTCCTATCTTCAAACAACTAAAATAGACTAAGCTTGCATTCATCCAACTCTTAGATTTCTCTCTGACATGTGTCTTTAAGTACTCTTCAGGTACATGTCCATATTCTTCATAGTAATGACAACTCTATCTTGTATTATAATCCCAGTTGTAAGTGTTGCCTCTCTTAGATGCTTTTGTTTGTGTCTTGGATGTCCATTGCTGTTTAGCATTGGATCTACAGTCTTGTTCCTTATGACCATGTTTCTGACACTTGTAACAATAACCATTAAATCTTGGTTTGGGGGGTGCATCACTTGCTTTAGCCCAACATTCATGTGCTTTATGTCCAAATTTCTTGCAATTAAAGTAGTAACCATTAAACTTAGGTTTAGGATTGGACTTACTTTTCTTTCTTCAGCAAATGTTTTCTGTATGACCTAGTTTTCCACAGTGGTGGCAAATAGGCTTGTTGTGCTTTGTCTTTGCATTCCTCCTTTCACCATTCTTAGATGATTCTCCTTTCTCAGCACATGTCTTTGGTTCTATGTGACCTAATCTAGAAGAATCCTTTGACCTTCTTGATGTTTCCATCAGATTCTCAAAGTGAGTCAAAGCTTCATTAGGTTTATTCAACATTTCATTAAGTTCCTTCTCAGATCTCAGATCATCTTTCAATTAATTGTTCTTAGATCTCAGATTTATCATTTCCATATCTTTCCTACTAATCTCCTGATTTGCAAGTAGCAGTTGATTTTCCATATCAACTAGATTGATTGTCATCATCTGCACATCATGTGTCCTTTCATCAAGTCTGCCAGATATAAATCTTTTGTCTTCTTCTGCCATAGTTTTGTCATCTTCAACTTTCTTCTTTTGTTCCAATACTTCACATAGTCTCACTGTCTGTATTTATTGTTCTCTTTTCAATTTTATAACTTCTTCACACAGTACACTGTTCTTTTCTAGTAGATCTGCAATTGCTGCATCACTCTCAGTAGAATCTTCATTCTGAAATAGATTTGTAGTGTCATCTTCCTGGTAATGAGTATCATTCATTTGTTTGGCCAAATCTTTCCTAGCTGTCAATGATTTCTTCATTTCTTGTCTTGCTATCTCAAGTTGATGTAACGCTAGCTGGATCTCAATCTTCTGATTCTCAATGAATTTTCCCAACTTGTAAACCTCCATCTCAAGATCTGTACTCACAAGTTGATTCAAAGCTTTTGTAGGTGAACTGTGCTTTAATACCAATTGTTGGAAGTACAAGAATGGGAAATCAATATACTGAGAGGGGGGGGGGTGAATCAGATCTTCAAACTAAACCACTTAAAACAAATATATCCACATTCATACATATATGAATTTAACCTAACATTAGATAGCATCCATAACATCAAATATGAAACTCATAACACAAAATTTTGGTAACCTAGAAACCCAAATAGGTAAAACTGGGGTGGGGATGAAACCCACAAAATCTTCACTACTGCAGCAATAAAGTGTGCTTGTTAGGGCTACAAAAGTTTGATTGCAATATGCAATCTACCTGGTTCAAGGTCTATTCTGTTAAGAACTAAAGATCATTACAATCTACCTTGTTAAAGGATTTCAACTTACAGTAAAGTAAGCACTCGACTAAGAGATTTGAAACAGTTTGCTAAAACTACTCTGTTAAGAAATTTAACCTGATACACCTGTTAGAATGTTCCAAGTAGTGATCCTTCATTATGCACTCTAATGCTAATGATGTATCTTCTCTTTTCAATAACCTCCGTGATCTCTCAATCTGATATGTCTTTACTCTGCTTTTCACTACTCTGTCATTTTTCTTGATCTAGGTTTCTTCTCAAAATGACTTGTTGTTCATCTCTCATGAACATACAAAACTTCTTTGTATGTCTCTTGCTCTCACACACACACTCTATGTTTTAGGGTTAGAAGCGATCTTATTATATCTTTTTGGATCTGGTGACGAGATCTAGATCAACGATCAAGATCTATTGTTTATAACTCTAATGCATACCGATTTCCCGATTGGCTCCATGCCATGCATAGTATAAAACAATTAAATGTGAAATTAACTCAATAGAAAAATTTTAAATGCGTACAAATGTTGGCTCAGATCTCATACAAGTCGGCCTAAACTATTTACATCAAAGTTTGAATTAATCCTGACATGTATGCAAAAACTGTTCTGCTCGGCACAACACATCTATGATGCTCAGCACTTAATATTCTACTCAGCTCGGCATGATGTAACTTGGAGACCTAAAACTTGCTCGACAATGTTGCTTGGCCTTGAATGTTTAGCTCGGCCACAATGATAACCAACTAAAACTGCCTAAGTAAATTACTAAGTGTGGGTCACTAATCATCAATAGAACTTAGGGATTAACAAGGTTGACCTAATAGTCATTGTATAAATCCTTTGAGCAAGGTGACATTCAGGTGGAATGTTCTAAGTCCTCTAACAAGACCACTCCTAACAGGGTGATTAAATCCTTTAACCAGGTCACATTTAGCAATGTGTTTTGTAACCTTTAACAGGGCTGGCTCCTAACAGAGCTCACTTTAGAAGAGTGAAAACTTGATAGCATTGTATTGGTCCAAATTGAGTTTCCATGTTAAATAATGGTGTCAAATTGTGTGAATTTTTATGTTGTGTTTTACTGTTAAGTTTCTACAAGATGATTACATTTGAACAGTAAAAATGCATATGTATGTTGTTGTTTTATGCTATTGCTACCGAGCAGCTCTGAGTTTTTCAAAGTGATATAAAGTTTAATTTGGTACATCTAGACCTAAGGATAACTGATTCACCCCCCTCTCAGTTATTATGAATTCATTCTAACAATTGGTATCAGAGCTTTGGTCTCTTAAAATAGTTTGAAGGTACTTGGAGCAAAAGATCAAGATGTATAAAATGAAGGTACCAAAGTTGAACAAAAATAATTTCCCTGCATGGAAAAGTTTGATAAAATTGCATCTGGCTAGTATTGGTGATTCTGCTAAGCACTATGTTGAACATGATTATGTAGCCCCCACTGCACATGCCACAATTGTACAGTTAAGAGAAAAGAATGAACACAATCAAGCAATGTTGGAGATTGCATCATCTCTGAACTATCATGAGTTTGAAGACACAAAGAATTGTACAACTGAAAAGAAAATGCGGGATGCCCTTACAACCATCTATGGAGGTGATACAAATGTACTAAGAGCCAAATCTGAAAGTTTAAGAGGTAAGTTTGATGAAATGAAAATGCAAGAAGGAGAAAATATAGTTCAATATTATGGTAGGATAAAGGAAGTTGTAAATGCTAATAGAGGAGCTAAGGGAACCACTGATGATAACACCATTATGAGCAAGGTACTAAGAACTCGTCTTCCTGTATATGCTATTAGAGTCTCTACAATTCAAGACTTAATATGTACTCCTAATAATAATTTGACTTTGGAAGGTCTAGTAGGTAGACTTATTGCATTTGAGATGTCAAATTTTGATAGCTACACTCCACAAGCTATTGAATCTGCATTCAAATCCCAGTTGGTCCTTAAAAAATCAAAGAAAGGAAAAAAATGTGTGAACAGTGATAGCAACACTAAAGATGATGATCTGGAAGAACTTGAAGCTCTCATGGAAAAAAGACTATCTAGAGGAAAAGGAAAATTCAAAGGTAAACTTTCTATCATTTGTTTTTCATGTAACAAAGTTGGTCATATTGCTGCAAGATGTCCTGATAAGAATGACAAAGATGAAAGAAGGGAAAACAAGTACAAAGACAGAAAGGATGACCGAGACTTCAGAAAGTATAAAGATTACAAAGACAAAGGTAAGAAATCTTGTTATATAGCTGAAGAAGCTTCTAACAATGAATCTGACAATAGTGATGAAAATGATATAGATGTTGTGTATGTTGCTATGAAAGATGATTCTGATGATGATGAGAAAAATGCACTAATTTCTTATATGAGTAAAGGTGACCGTTTGATCATTGACAGTGGTTGTTAACATCACATGACTAGTGATAAAGATAAATTTGAAACCTTAGATCAGTGTAAAGGTGGTTATGTTAAATTTGGTAATGATGCACCATGCCTTGTTAAAAGGAAAGGATCAATTAAATTGATTGACAAGATTAGATGTGACAATGTATATTGGGTTGATGATCTTAATTATAATTTATTTAGTGTTGCACAGCTGAATACTTCTGGTTATAGAGTTGAATTCCATCACAAGAAGGCAAAGATCTATGATGCCACTGGAGAATTAGTTGGAAGTGGTGAGAAAACAAAAGGTAACTCATTCTATTTGGACTTAGCTGATGAGACATGCTTGTTTGCACAATATAATGATGTTTGGTTATGGCATAAAAGGTTGTGTCATGTAAACTTCGATAACTTGGTAAGCATAAATAAATTAAAAAAGGTTAGAGGCTGCCTAAGTTAAAGAAACCTAAAAATGAAATGTGTAAGCAATGTCAATTAGGAAAAATGACTAAATCTAGTTTCAAAAGAAAGACTCATACTTCTGAGGGAATTATGGAATTGGTTCATACTGACCTTTGTGATCCCATTGGTGAGAAAAGTTACTATGGAGATAGATACTTTGTTCTATTTGTAGATGAATACTCAAGAATGATGACTGTTATGTTTCTTAAAGAAAAATCTGATGCATTCTAATTATTTAAGTGGTACTTGGCAAAAGTTGAAAAGGAGATAGGTAAAAGCCTGAGATTTTTAAGATCTGACAAAGGAGGTGAGTTTATTTCTAATGAGTTTAACATGTTCTGCAATGAATGAGGGATAAAAAGATAGATGCCCGTGCCTAGGACACCACCACAGAATGGTATTCCTGAGAGAAGAAACAGATCTATCATGGACTATGCAAGAACACTAATGATGGAGAAAAATGTTGCACATGAATATTAGAGAGAAGCTATAAGTACATCAGTCTATACCCTGAATAGAGTACAAGTTAAGAAAGGTACTAATGCTACACCTTATGAGCTATGGTATGGGTATGCACCTAATGTAAAATATTTCAAAGTTTTTGGAAGCAAATGTTTCATATTGAAGGATAACATAAATGAAAAACTTGATGCTAAAGGTGAGGAAGACATATTTCTTGGTTATTCAACTAAATGAAAAGCATACAAGTGTTTGAATTCTAACACTAACAAAATTGTGGAAAGTGAAAATGTTAAAATTGATGAATATGCATAAAGAAATGAAGCTGAAAGCACACATGAACCTGAAAGTTACAAATCATTCATCTATATGGATGAGGAAGATTCTAGTGAATTACCAAAACCTGAGAAAGAGGTTGCCGAGAAACAGCTAGCACCTACCGAGTCATAGAATGAAGCTGTCGGGCAACAGGAGGTAATTTCCGAGCTATCTAATGGAGATGCCGAGTCACAAAATCTACCTGAATTGGACATGAATGATCAACCTAAAGAAAAAAAAGAACCTATGCTAGCAAAATATGTAAGGAGGCACCATAAACCTGATCAAATCATAGGGTTGAAGAATTTTGTAGCTATGACAAGAAGTAAGTTGAGAGATGGTACATGCTTGATATGTGATTTTGAGCCTAAAACGGTAAAAGATGCCTTAGACAATGAAGATTGGATACAAGCCATGAATGAAGAAATTGAACAGATTGAGAAGAATAAGACTTGGATGCTTGTACCTAGGCCGAATGAAAAAAATGTAATTGGTACTAAGAGGGTATTCAGAAATCAGATGAATGAACATGGAGAGGTAACAAGAAACAAAGCTAGACTGGTATGCAAAGGTTATGCACAAGAGGAAGGAATTGATTATGGAGAAACATTCACCCTAGTTGCAAGATTGGAAGGAGTAAGAACATTACTTGCATAAGCAGCCTACAAAGGTTTTAAAGTCTATCAAATGGATGTAAAGTCAACATTTCTAAATGGGATATTAGAAGAAGAAGTTTACATTGAACAAGCTGATGGATTTGTTGACCCAAGAAAGAGGAACATGGTTTGTAGATTACACAAAGTATTATATGGAGTGAAGCAAGCACCAAGAGCATGGTATGAGAGATTGCACAATTATCTGATAAAGATTAGATTTGCAAGAACCAATGACAACAACAATTTGTATTTGAAGACATAACAATGTAAAGGTAATTTATTGGCTGAAATTTTTGTTGATGACATTATATTTAGTGGACAAGATGTGTTATGCCAAGCATTTGCAAAGGAGATGCAAACTGAATTTGAGATGTCTATGTTTGGTGAGATAAAAAATTTTGTT
>MU223135.1:616973-636999 GCA_018584345.1 Thuja plicata | reverse complement strand
CCCTTAAGTGTTGAAGATGCTTGTAATGATTCTGATTGGAAGAATGCAATGAAAGAAGAATTAGATCAGATAATAAAAAATGATACATGGGAATTAGTCCCTAGACCTAGTGACAAAAATGTGATTGAAACAAAGTGGGTATTCAGAAACAAGATGAATGAAGATGGTACAGTAGTTAGAAACAAAGAAAGATTGGTATGCAAGGGATATGCACAGAGAGAAGGAATAGACTACATTGATACATTTGCCCCTGTGAGCAGACTAGAAGCCATAAAGTTGTTCTTGGCATATGCAATAGTCAAAGACTTTAAAGTTTATCAAATAGATGTAAAATGAGCTTTTTTGAATGGTTATTTGAATAAAGAAGTCTACATTGAACAGCCTAAAGGATTTAGTCTTTCAGATGAACCAGACATGGTATGCAAATTGAAGAAAGCACTCTATGGTCTTAAACAGGCCCCAAGAATAGCAGATTATAACCTATTCACAAGAGAAACACCTGATGGATTATTGTTAGTTGCTATATTTATTGATGACATTATCTTTGGGGGTAATGACAAGCTCAGTAAAGCATTTGCAAAAGAAATGCAGAATGAATTTGAAATGAGTATGATTGGTCCTATAAAATACTTTTTGGGACTAAATGTAAAGCAAATAGATAAAGGTATATTCATTAATTAGTCAAAATATGTGAAGGAAATACTGAAGACTTTTTAGATGGATGATTGTAAGCCAGTATGCACTCCCATGATAACAGGAAGCAAGCTTTCAAAAGATGATGACTCCACAATAGTTGATAAGACATTGTAAAAATCTATGATTGGTAAACTCATTTATCTAACTCAATCTAGACTTGACATATCTAATACAGTTGGCATTGTTGGAAGATTTGCAGCTGAACCCAAGCAAAATCACTTAATGGTAGTCAAAATGATATTCTGATATCTAAAGGAAATTATAGACTATGGTTTATGGTATCCTAAATAAGAGAATGTAAAACTTCATGTGTATACAAATGCAGATTGGGCAAGTTGTATTGATGACAGGAAGAGCACTTCAGGAGGAGCAGTATTCCTTGGAGATAGGTTGGTTTCTTGGATAAGCAAGAAGCAGAACTATATTTCTCAGTCAATAGCAAAAGCTGAATATGTTGCAGCAACACTGAATTGTTCAACTATGGTTTGGATCAAGCAGATGGTTAAAGAATTTGGCATTCAGGTTGATTATCCTATTTTTATTCATTGTGATAACACTAGCACTATCAACATGTCTAAGAACCCTATGATGCACGCAAAGATAAAACACATAGAGATCAAGTACCATTTCTTAAGAGAAAAATTTGCAGACAAAGAAGTAAAATTGGACTATGTGAGCACCAAAGAACAGTTGGCAGATATTTTCACAAAGCCCTTATCAAAGGATACTTTTGAGTATCTCAGGGAGAAGTTGGGAATAATTCCCTCTCCCAAGTCTGTTTAGAAGAAGCAGCAAAGACATCATTCATTAAGTGACTGATGAATGGTCGAATACTCTACTTTTGGAGTAGTACCTATGCCTAAATGACTATGGTGCCCTTTTCCATTGATGTCAAAGGGGGATTATATAGTAAGGAGGATTATGTACTAAGGGGGAGCATATACTCTAGGGGAGTATATAGATGGAACAAAAACACAGACAGAGGAACTGCAGCAGTTTAGAGAAATCTTTGATGAGGATATTGAGAAGATTTTAAAAGAAAGAGGACACCATGATCAAAGGATGTTTTTGATATCATATGTTGCCATCAATGTCAAAGGGGGAGATTGTTGGAGATTTTATTCTAAGCAGTTGATTGATTGTATGTTTATCATTGATGACAACATATAATACACAATAGTAATTCTGTATGTACTTATCTGAATGATGATATGAAGACTTGCATGGATAGATACATGTTGTTGACATGTTTATTATGCTATGTCCATACACACAGACCCATATATGATGTTTCAGTAAAGTTATGTATTTCTGTTATTGGCAGTTACAGTTCTGGAAGTGTAACTGTTTAGGGCCGACGTATATCACATGTTTCTTGAGTTGTGCCTATCTTCTATATATGCGTGTGTATATTCATGTTTAGTTATGAGCTGATGATATTAATCCAAAGGCACCAAATGTGTTTCAAGAAGATTGTAAAGTTAGAGTTAAATTGGTGAGGCAGACTTAGTGAAGCATCGCGTCTATTTAGTTTATACTTGCGCGGTTATAATTATACTTGCGTGCTTAGTAGAGCCAAAAAGAATGTAATGAAGAGTTGTCTTATAGGTCCCATGATCTCATACTATGAGGAAGATACTTGTAACAAGTCAAAGGTGACACACTAAGTGTGAATGACACAATAAGATAAGAAAGATGTACAGAGTAGATTATCAGAGTTGGTTCATTCATCAAAAGTCTATGTGAAGAAGAAGTGAAAGATTGTAATACACTGGAACTGATCAAGATAGCAGGTCTACTCTACAGTTCATCATCAGATATAGTGCATATCTGTTATTTAGAAGGTTGTAGCCTTCACCATCAAGTAGTGAGCTTTTGGATAGTGAGTCCACCACCCCTGACAGGGTTATTTGTAAAAGACTCCTGACAGGGTCCAACCCTTAACCAGGTCACTATACTTATTGAATTGTATTGTACAACTCCTAACAGGGTTGAAATATCTTCTAATAGGGATTACTACAAACAAGTATAGTTTATTGTGGGTGCTAATTCCCACCGGGGTTTTTACCATTTGGTTTCCCCGTAATCAAATTGTGTGTTGAGTAATGTGTTATCTGATTAAGAATTTACTTTGTGTATTCTAAAGTTAAAGAAGTAAAAGAACTAAAGTTACTGATAACTGATTCACCCCCCCTCTCAGTTATGCTTTGGGACTATTCTAACAATGTATCCATATTATCATCAGAAACTATTCATTATCCATAGAGAGAGAATTTGAATAAAAGTTGCAAACAAAAGAACAGTCAGCGACATCAAAGAAATAGAACAGTCAAAACAGAGAAATTTATACAAATAGAGGACACAACACATGAAAATAAGATAAACAAAAAGCTACAAGAATCAAATCTAAGATAACACAGAGCTTACTGGCAATCAAACATTTTATCAGTTATAAAAACAAATTGTTTGGTAATTTGATGAATCTCAACAATTGTATTTCATATTATATTAGAAATAGTATAGTGTGATAATATAGTATGTTTCCATCAATGCCAAAGGGAGAGATTGATGACATGTAACTGATTGAATGTTTGACAATGTTAAGTTGAAGATGATGCAAGACATTAAATCAGTTAATGGTTTGTATTGTCATTGATGTCAACTTGATATCATCTATACGATCATGTACATAATGCCAAAGAATTCAAAGAATCAATGGAACAATGATTATGCTTTCAGTAATGCATAAAATTCAAGTATTCACTAAGTGATAGACAACACTGACGGAGTGCACATCATCGGTAAAGACACAGAAAAAGTCATAGTGATGCTCGACGAGTAGAAGCCATTTTTTCCCAATGAAGCAGAATCACAGGATGCCTGACAAGATAAAAATAGATTTTCCCAACAAGGAAGATCCAATGATGCTCGATGGACAGAGATCCCGAAGCTAACTTAAGTTACACCGACGAAACTGGAAATTGTCACCGACAACGAACTGCAGAATTGACTGATGAAACAAAGAGATCATAAAATGACAAAATATCTAGCTGGCAGAGCTTAAGGATAGAATTAGCTGGTTGTTTTATTTGTTTTATTTGTTTTATTTGACCACCATTAAGTAATTGATTTAAAGAAGATTTATACAGTTTGCAAGAAGATAACTACGAGATAAATCAGGAGTTAAAGCCGTAAATAAGATTGGCTAGATTATTTTTCACGCTAAGAATCAAGAATCAAGAATCATGAATTAAGGAATATCATGTCTATATAAGAGACAAGCATAATTTATTTTTGTAAGCTTCAAATACATGGAAGGGGAGTGAATATAAATAAGATGTTGAAGAGAAACTGGTGAAGGTTAAACTTCATACAGTCCTCATCAAAAAAACTAAGGGAGAGCTAAAGAATTTTGCAGACACCGATGAATAGTGAAGCATAGCATCATAAAGAAGAAAGTGTGGAGCACAAAGAAATTGAATTGATATATTGATCAGAGAGGTATTGTGCTTAAATAGATCTAAAAATCTGCAATTCAAAGTTGCATTAGAAATAAGTCATTGTGTTTCAGTTTAACCATTAAAGCATTAAGTCTCTTAAAGAGCAAGACTTAACCATCTTCTACATATTGAGGTACATTCCAAGGAGTGCCAAAAAGTTTGACTCATGAAAGTAGCTTTGGTCTTACCTAAAGCCTATTGACAGTCTAAGAAGGAGGTTGATTCAAGGATGGTAGTAAGATTAGCATAAAGCCTATTGACAGTTTAAGATGAAGGCTGATTCAAGGATGGTAGCATAGATGCCAGATACTAAGTGACAACCTATGTATAAAATCCTCTAACAAGGTCACACTTAACAGTGTGTTTGTAACCTTTAACAGGGTTGGCTCCTAACAGGGCTCACTTCAGAAGAGTGAAAATTTGGGGTACCGGTCCCAGTGGTTTTTTACCTTAACAGGGTTTCCACATTAAAATCCATGTGTTATGTGTGTATGTTTTATTACTTTATTGTTTTACATTTCACATATGCATTTCTGGATTGATTGGTATACTCTGCATATTTACTGAGTGTTAGTAAATAAGTTTTACTGCTTATCAGTAATCAAGGAGAATAAGGAGAAACAAGGTAAATCGACAGACAGTTAATTATTTCAAAGTATTTCAAGGCATGCATCTTGTAGGGACTTAATAATCTGAGGTGTATTGATTGGTGGATTAAAGTTTTGAAGGATAAATTTTTGAGGCCACTGATTCACCCCCCCTCTCAGTTACTACTAACATTGATAACATTGGTCAGAAAGGTAATGTACATACAATAGATATGAAAATATGCAATTCTAGCTGTATATTTGAACAGATCAATTTACTGTTTCAATTTAACCATTGAAGCATCAAGTCTCTTAACTGATCAGGACTTAAAAGTATTTTCTAATTGAGATACATCCCAAGGAGTATCAAAAAGTTTGATCATACAAAGTAGCATTGGATATGCCTGATACCTATTGATAGGCCAAGTGAGTGTTTAATCAAGGATGGTAGCATTAGATGCCAAATATTAAGTGACAAACTATTCATCTAAATCCTCTAACAAGATCACACCTAATAGTGTGCTTGTATCCTTTAACAGAGTTGTCTCTTCACCGAGCTCACTTCAGAAGAGTGAAAATTTGGGTTACTGGTCCTAGTGGTTTTTCCCTTAACAGGGTTTCCATGTTAAAAATCCATGTGTCCATGTGTTTATGAGTCAATAGTTTATTATTTTGCATTTTACGTAATTAAATATTGATTGATTGGTATATACTAGTTATTTACTGTATTTTGGTAAATAGAAAGACTATAGTAATTTGATATAAGTATTTGGAGGCATTCATCTTATAAGACTATAGATAACTAGAGGCTTATAAATGTGGTAATAAATTTTTGGTTTGATTTAAGGATTAATTTTTGAGGCCACTGATTCACCCCCCCTCTCAGTTATTCTAACACCACCATCATATTTCTCAAGTGTTAGAAATTTTTCTTTTATCACCAACCATATGATTTGAACAACCACTATCTATCAACCATTCATTTGTGTTCCTTATAACATACAGAGGACTCTCAACATTATTATCAGCTTCTAGACAAATGTTAGAACTATCAATCCCTGATTTTTCTTCTTCAACATAGAATAGATAATCTCGTGTTTCTGATGCATCATCCTAAATACTAGCATCTTCATTAACATAGTAAGATTTCTTGTTGAAATTCTTAAATTTCTTCGTAGGACCTTTCTCTAGAAACCTAGTATCCAAATGACCAATATTTCCACATCTAAAACATTTAATAGGTAACATACCTTTGTACTTGCTAGTACCTTCTTTCAGCTTCCTTACAAAGTTTTCTTCCAACCCATCTGAATATTCATCACCATCCGGGTCTTCCTATAGATTTTTGGTTTTAATTATTGTCTAAAATTTTCTCTCTTTTCCAAATTTCCTTAATTCAAATGTAATCAAGGTGCCAAACAACTATTATCTCATAAACTCATTTGGATCATGTACCTTCTCAATCGTCAAGATCTTGTCATTATAGCTATCTGATAATGAAATCAAGATCTTCTCCATAACATCTTCATCGGTAATATTTCCTCCTTAATTCTTGACTTCATTCACTTCATTGTCAACCAACTAAAAATAGCTCTTAATATCTTCACATTCTTCCATTCTCAAATTCTCATAGTGAAACTTAGCTGTTATCTTTTTAGATAACTTAACTCTACAATTGTCTTCATAGATCTCTTTCAAATTTTCCAAAACTTCAAAAGTAGTCTTTAATTAAATAACCTTGGCTAACCTAGTCTTTGATAAAGCACTAAATATTTCCTACCTTTGTTTCTCATTCTCCTCATACACTATGATTTTATCTGGAGTAAAGAGGCCATTCTAAGGTAACACATAATTCTTCTCCAAATTTTTCCACGTGGTGTAACCAATAGAAATCATATATCTTCTCATCTTCTCTTTCTATGAACTTTAGTTGGATCCATCAAACACAGGGATGTTGAATTTGCACGCGATCAAATATGACTCAAATGGCTAATTTCTTCACTGAGGATTCAAGCTAAGATACCAATTATTGAACAGGTTGAATAACTTAGAGGGTGGGGGGGTAGTGAATTACTTATTCACAAACACTTTAAATTTTTTACTGAACTAGTAAGCACTTAAATGATTCAGAACTTTATAACATATGTAAACATGAAAGCACAAAACGATCAACACAAAGGACAATAGAATTTACGTGGAAATCCAAACTGGGAGAAACCATGGAGAATTTAATTCTCATGAAATGAACACTAGTTAAGGTGATTTTTACAAGGTCTCACCAACATCCGGGTTCATTATCCTTAAATATGAAAGGTTCATTGCCAATACAAATAGGCCCACTGCTAGAATATAAGAAATGAAAGAAATCATCCACCACTGAAGTCACTGTCACTGATACTCTATAATAAAAAAATGATATAGAAGTCTGCTATCGATTGCATAAAATCGCACATACATCAACACAAATATTTCTTAATTATATTCACATTCATTTCACATATTACTCACATCTAAGAAACCACAAGAATAACTGAGCTTATCACTCTTATTATACAGATTGATGCCAAAAACCAAGTTGGCCTAAACCAATTTGAAATAGGTCACACCAAAGCATTCCCATGGTGGTAAGGAATGAAACATGGACCACCTTGCTCAATACAAAATTATTTGTCCATATCATCCTGCTACACAATCTACAAGATCTTTGGTACCAATGGATAGGATCAAAAGCATCGACCAAAGCACAATGCAAATGCCCAAGATAGGATCGATCCAAAACAAATGTTTTACCATATATTTCTCACTAAAAGGGACCACCATCAACACAAATAAGGACAAACATTTAGAGCACATCCTTTGGTGAACACTTCTACCGATACACCAAAGATATCGGTATACACATCAAAGGATACAACACAAAAACCAAATCATAAATGAACCACAACTATGCATTGAATATGTTGACATTAATGATAAACATTAATGAAAACAACATGAATAACATCAAATTCACATTCTAACAAGAGTAAGATCTTCTGAGTTATATTCCTTCTTCGCACGGTCATATACATATACTCATACCATCGAACAAGATCATCTTCTTTATATAACGAGTCATAGAACATCCAAGTCAACCTAAGAAAATTTTAAATAGGTCACACTAGATCATTCCCATGGTGGTATAGAATGAAACGTGACCACACAAAACCTCCTCACTCAAATCAACACGCTACACATTCTCCATGACATTAAAAGTTGATGAACATGAAAATACATGTTACAATACAAATGATCACTCTGAAACACTTCAACCAATAACCATATCAGTCTAGACCCAAAAGATTAAATCTTAGCATGTAACACCATAAATGGTACTAGGATAAACACGGTAAAGGATAGATCATCATAGAACACCCTTTGGTGCACATTCCATCGCAATAGAAAGCCTCATCAACCAAAACTATTGGTATACCACAAACTAAACCTCACCAAGTAGGTAGATATGTTGACATCAATGATGAGAAAACACATTTTCATCAATATCCTCTTTTTTCATTGATGGAAACACCCATCAACAATAAACAAAAAACAACTTAAGATGTCCACATAAAAATCCTCTGATCTTCTCCCCCTTAGACAAAAATGACAAAGGGAAAAACTCCCCCTGAGAAACTCACTCTACTCCCCCTGAGAGGAAGCTGGCAAGCACTGATCCAGAAAAGAATAAACATGCAATGCTCTGGACCAATGCATGCCTCAATGCACTTAGTTCAAACTAGAGAGGCAAAACCCCCAACTTCTGCCCAAGATACTCAAACACGCCTTTTCATAATGGTTTGGTAAAAATATTCACAATCTGATCTTTTTTAGGTACATATTCAAGCTTCACCTCATTATCCAATACCTTCTTCCTCAAAAAGTGATATTTGATTGCTATATGCTTTTTTGGAATGATGTACTAGATTCTTAGAAATGTTTATCACACAATTGAGGTTAGATCATCAAATTATATGCCAATATCCTTCAACATTTATTTCATCCAAAGCACTTCTATGTAGAAAGAAGATGCTTCAATAAATTTAGCCTTAGTAGTAGATATACAAAATTTTCCTTCTGACTTGACCATGCAAATAGCTGTGAGCCAAGGAAATAAGCTCCACTACTAGTACTCCTTTTTTTTATCAACACAACCACCCCAATTCACATCAATGTAAGCTATCAGAGTAAAATTTGATTCCTTAGGATATCGTAAGCCAAGATCTTCTATTCCTTGAAAATGTGTGAAAATTATTTTTACTTTAAAATGTGATTCCTTTAGTTCTTTCTGAAACTGGGCTGCCAAGAAAACAACATACATAATGTTTGGTCAAGTAGAAATTAGATATAATATCCCTCCAATCATTGAAAAACATTTACTCACATTAGCCTTTAGTGAATCATCTTCTTTTGTTAAATTTCATCCATTAAGAATAGGTGTACAAACAGGTTTATAATTCTCCAATACAAAAATTTTCAATAATTATTTGACATACTTTGATTGAGAAATCAACACCCCTTTACTATTATGATTCACTTGCAAGACAAGAAAGAAATTTAACTCACCAATCATAGATATTTCAAATTCTTTCTATATTTCATCATAAAAACCTCTACACATATATTTATTACCGCCAAATATTATATCATCAACATAGACTATAACAATTAAGATCTTATTTGAAATCACCTATAGTACAAATTAGTGCTAGTACATCCCTTCTTCCTAAATAATTGTCTAATCGGGTACTTGTATAATCTTCCATAAAAGGACCTAGGTGCCCATACAAATTTTCCATGAAACATGAAGAGCACTTAAGTTCCACCAAGAATATGCAATATCTCATAGGCGAAGTAACCAATCGAGGTGCACACGTAGGTGAAGGTTTGATATGGTACAAGAAACATGCCACAAGGTCTGTAAGAACTAGAGATCCAAACTGAAGACCCGCTGAAAGAAATTAGAGACTGTACAAACTGGAAAACATAAAAAAAAAGAGATATTTTTTGGTTGATGCAAGATTGCCAAGAAACCCAAGATGCTCTTGCATTAGACATCTGAGGTTATTGAAAAGTGAGCCTCTCACTTTGCTGAGACTAAAGGAAAACCATGATGATAACCTCAGATTGAGAAATCCATGAATAATCTTCATCTAGTTTTTCCTTCCATTAGACAAGATATTCTTTATACTGCTTACCTCTAGTGCTTCTTCCAATTCTGTTATCCAAAATATCTTCTATCTCATCCATCTTCTTCTTAGGATACCTTTTCTCAAGATCTAGTCCATTTTCTTCACTGAAATATTTTATATGATACTCATATAGGTCAACAATATTGAATATAAGTAATATATCCATGTCTTTTGTCAACTCAAATTTATATGTATTCCCTGAATCAAACCTCTTTAAGATCATACATGGTCCAAACTTCTTCATCTTCAACTTGGTATATGTTCCAACAGGAAA
Organism: Thuja plicata; assembly: GCA_018584345.1. Classification (NCBI taxonomy): domain Eukaryota; kingdom Viridiplantae; phylum Streptophyta; class Pinopsida; order Cupressales; family Cupressaceae; genus Thuja; species Thuja plicata. The sequence goes on along the minus strand of MU223135.1, from coordinate 626,714 downwards.
TATACCTTTCTTCAAATATACCATCACTTCGTCTCCCAATTTTAATTCCTTATGTCTCCTCTTTTCATATGCTCTCTCCTTATACTTCTGATTTATATCCTCCAAATCCTGCCTTAACTGATCATGCAATGACTTCATGTGATCTGTAAACATCTCTTCTTATGTACTTCTCTTAATTTCATGACTGATATCCCTCAACTTTGATACTCCTCTAGGATTCATTCATGTAACTACCTCAACTGGTGTCTTCACTGTACTCCTATTCATTGAATCATTGTATGCAAATTCTACTTGTACTAGGACTAAATCCCAATTCCCAGTCTTCTCTCCGACCAAACACCTTAAAAATTTCCCCAAAATCCTATTTACTACCTATATTTTTCCATTTATCTATGGGTGAAATGTAGAACTAAACTTTAATTCAATCTTCATCATTCTCCATAGTGTTCTCCAAAAGTAACCGACAAACTTACTGTCTTTGGCTAAAACTATGCTTCTAGTTAATCCACACAATCTCACAACTTCTCTGAAAAATAAGTAAGCTACATGTACTACATTTTTAATCTTCTTACAAGGTATGAAATGATCCATCTTAGAAAATATATCCACTACCACAAATATAGATTCATTACCTCTCTGACTTTTATGCAATCCAAGTATGAAATCCATGCTAATGTCTTCCCAAGGACTAGTTGGCATTGTCAAAGGTGTATACAATGCAATATTCTAACTACTTCCCTTATAAATTTGAAAAATTCTATTTCTTTGGACAAATTTTCTAACATCCTTATGAATTTGAGGCCAAAAATAAATCTCACTTGCCAAATCCACTAATTGGTCAATGTAAAAATTTCCAGCTAATACTCCACAATACTTTTCCTTAATCATATTATCCCTCATTGAACTCCTAGGTATACACAACTAAATTCCTTTGATTAACATACCTTCCAGAATGAAATAATCCAACCATTTTCCTATGTCTTCATTAATAGGTTCTCTGCAAGCTTTCCAAGGTTCTGCAAAGTCAAGGTCTTCCTCATACAAATTATTCAACTCATCAAATCCCAACACCTCAACTCTCATCTCTTTCAATAAATTCCTTCTACTCAAAGCATCAATAAACTTGTTTTAATTACCACTCCTATGCTTCAACACAAAGGTATAACTCTGCAAGAACTCTACCCATCTCATGTGTCTCTGATTCAACTTACCTTGACTATTCAAATATTGCAATGCTTGATGATCAATATACAACACAAAATCCTTATGTAATAGATAACGTCTCCACTTCTTCAAGGATTCAATTATGGCATAGAATTCCTGATCATAAACTAAATACCTTATCTTTGCATCATTCAACTTCTTATTGAAAAAATAAATAAGTCTACCTTCTTGAGTTAATACTAGTCCAATTTCACTCCCACTTGCATCATAGTCCACTTGAAATACTTTTTTGAAATCAGGTAAAGTTAACATAGACCATTTATTCACCTTTTTCTTCAACAATTAAAAACTCTTATTTGCTCCATGTGTCCACTTGAATTCCTTTCTATCCCTCCTCATTGTATCAATCATAGGACTACAAACCAAATTGAAATTCCTAATGAACTTTTGGTAGAAACTAGCCAATACATAAAATGATCTTACCTCTCCAATGCTTTCAGGTGTAGGTCATTCAACAATTGCTTTAACTTTCTCAGGATCCATCTTCAATCCATCTGCTGAAATCTCAGACCCCAAATACACTATCTCCTTTTTAATGAAAGAAAAATTCTTGATATTTAATACTAACTTCTCCTCTCTTAACCTTTGCAACACATGTCTCAGCTGCATTAAATGATTCTCCTTTTCCTTTCTAAAAATCAGAATGTCATATAGATAAAAAACCACAAACTTACCCAAGAATTACTTTAATACCTCATTCATCAACCTCATGAAAGTACTAGGTGTATTAGTAAATCCAAAAGGCATTACTAACCACTCATACAACCCTTCATTTATCTTGAATACAGTCTTCCACTCATCTCCTTCTCTAATTCTGATCCGATGATAGTCAGGCTTCAAATCTATCTTTGTAAAATACTTTTCTCCACTCAAACAATTCATTATATCATCCATCTTAGGTAAAGGAAACATATACTTCACTATGATCTGGTTGATTTTCCTAGAATCAATACACATTCTCCACTCTCCATTATTCTTAGGTGTTAATACTACAAGCACTGCACAAGGGCCCAAGCTCTCTCTAATCAAACCATTCTTCAATAATCCTTGTACTTATCTATTCAACTCTTCACTATCTACAAGTGTCATTTGGTGTGCAAATTTTTCTGGAAAACTAGCTCCAGGGATTAGGCCCATGCAATGATTAATACTCCTCACAGGTGGTAAGCCATTAGGCACATTATTTGATATTATGTCTTCATACTCTATCAAAAACTATTTTATTTCTTTAAGTTGTTCCTCTTATAATAAAAAATCTGAATTCTTTGGGATCAAAGCATAACACATACTGTCACTTTTCAAACCATCCAAGAATTTCCTTCCATCAACCATACAAACTCTAACACTAGTACAAATTTTACTCTTAGGATTCTCTATAACTGGAAATGATACTTGTTTCATCCCATTTGCAACTATAGTATATCTATTCATTCTTCCATCATGCAAAGCTTGTATATCATACTGTCATGGTCTACCCAAAAAAATATGACATAGGTCCATAGGCATAATATAAAAAAGAACTTCATCATGATAAGATCCTATCTTAATATTAACCAAACATTGTTCACTTACGAGTACCTTATGATCATCTTTTATCCATGAAATTTGATAAGGGTTTGGATGCTTCAATATCTGTGACTTCAACTTCTTCACCAAATCCTCATAGGCTAGGTTGTCTGAAATTCCACTATTAATGATCACTTTGCAACATTTTACTTCAACTTTGCATCTTGTCTTGAATAAAATTTTCCTCAGCAATGGTTCTTGATTGGGCTCTTCATGACATACGACTCTATCATTAGGGATTCTTTATCCTCTGGTTGATTCAAAGATTCAGTAGGCTCTTTCTCCACATAAGAAGATCTACCCTTATTATCTCTCATCTTATTTGAGTTAGCTTGAGTACACTAAAAGGCTCTATTTCCTTCTCTACCATATTTAGAATACATTCCTCTAGACATTCTTATGTCATCTCCCCTGTAACTACTTGATCCAATACCTCTGTGGAAATTTATCGCATCCCTTCAATATGAACTCTCTTCTTTTAAATCTGTCTTTCTTTTTTTTTGATATGTGGGAGGTCTTCGTCCACCAACAAAGGTTATTCCTCTCTAAAATCTTCCACCTCTTCCTCTTTTTTTTGTTCATGTCTTGTATTTAATTTTTCATCATCTTTTAGGGCATACTGATAAGATTCCTCTATACTCTGCAACTTAACCAAAGTGATCTCATGTTGAATAGATGTCCTCAAACCATTCAGATACCTTGAAACCCTTTCAACATCATCATCTATGATACCAAATCCAATATTCAACCTATAGAGCTCCTCAGTATACTCCTTCACACTAAGATCCTTTTGCTTTAGGTTTTGCAATTTTCTAAAAAAACTTACTTTGTATTCAGTAGGTAAGAACTTAGCCTTCAATTATTTCACCATCCTATCCCATGATTTGATCTTTAGTTTGCCTCTTCTTTGTCTATCAATTTACGAATATTCCCACCATAAAATGCATGTCCTCTCAACTTTTTGAAAGCATACTTCACCTTCTTATCATCAACATTAACCTCATAATTAAAGTATTTCTCCATCTCTTTGATCCAATAAAGCAATTCATATGAATCCAAATTTCCATCATAATTAGGTGGATCAAAATGTGGTCTTGCATTTACCCTAGTTAGGGATTTTATAAACCTATCATCACTGTGTTCAAGTTTAGGTTTCTCTTTGCCTCCTTTAGCTACTTATTCATTTTTTCTTCCTCTTCATCACTTACCTCTTCAATGTGTCAACCTCTTCTCTGGGTCATTTCAACAACTTCTGATATGGATGCAATTTGTCTCAACATATCCATCACAACTGGATCTACACCTCTTATTCCACCTCTATCATTTCCTCTTTGAGCCATCTTCACACAATTCCATTGCAGTTGTGGGTAAGATCCTTACTCTTCCACCCCACAACAAATCAATACACGACATTGTAAGCGTAGGAACCAAGATCTACCTCAAAAAAATAAGAAACTTTCTTTGATACCACTTGGTGTAGTAATGGACAAAGGGACCTCAAAGAGAGTTGTCCAATCTGTGCAACAAGAGTTACACAATAGGAAAAACAAAGAACAATTTAGAGACAAGAAAGATAAACCTTCACATTATCAGGAAATCAACTACAATGGACCTGCAACATGTAGTCTTAGATTCTAAGCATACATGACTGTTTACAATAGAAATCCTTACAAATTCCTTAGACTCAAGCTTTTGGAAGCTAATCTCCTTAGATCCCACCCTAAACTAGGAACAATTAACTTTATTTATATAGATTCACAAGCCTCAAGCCAACCTATAAAAATTACACTTCCCAATGAGAAGAAAATGTATTATAAAATATGCGCTAGGACCCAAATCATAAGGATCACCCTCCAATAGATAAGGTATTAAATATGAACCCTCAATTAGGTCGGTCACAAGTGTAGTAACATTGAGAAATGAGCCACAAATCTTCACCACTCAGGAAAATCCTTGAAAATCTTGGAAAACAAGAACTTGCTGTGAAACGTGAAGAACAATTAAGTTTTGCCAAGAATCTGCAAGATTTCATACACAAAGTAACCAATCCAGGTGCACACCTAAGTGAAGGTTTGACATGATGCCAAGAACATTCCACAAGATCCACAATAGCTAGAGATCCAAAGTGAAGGTACGGTGAAACAAACTCAAAGACTATACAAACTGGAAAACAGAAAAGAAAAAAACATTTATTTTTTGGGTGATGCAAGATTGCCAAGAAACCCAAGATGCTCCTTAATCAGGAAGATTCCTTCCTCATGAACCAAAATTTTAAAACCAACCCCCTGAGTTACTTGATGAAGCTAAGAAAAAATCCTTTGTTGATGTGTTTAACTAATTAACTATTTCATCATCCTCTAAAGATATTTTGATTCTACCACTTGTTGAGAATCCCCTTTCCCTCATAGTATATAAAGAAAGGATGGTTTCCTATAATCAACCTAATTATCCCACCTTTCAATTTCCTATCACTGACTAGAATGAAGTTGAAAACCTCAAGAACAACCCTGCTTCAATTCTTGCTAAATTTTATGGGCTTGAAAAAAAGGACCTAAACACTTTTCTGTTTGAATTTGATATCTTCTTCAGAAGTTATGACTATACTACTAATTCCCATAGGCTTAAATTATTTCCTACCAAACTGAAGGAATCTATACTAAGATGGTTCATGAGCCTAGAAAGAAATGCTATTGATACTTGGAATGAGATTAAAGATAATTTTCTTGAGAAGTATAAATATTAATGAAGAGATAGTGATATGAGAGGGGATGATATCTTCAAAATGTAACATAAGGAGGATGAAAGTTCAGAGGACTATATAAGGAGATTCTTGTTCAGTCTACAAAAATCCTTGCACCATCAACTTAGTGAAGAATACAATAAGATATTATTCCTTAGAGGAATAAATAAGAGTTTTATGGATGTCCTAGACCTCATGGGAGGAGTAGAAATCACTCAAGATCCTTGGGATGATATTAGTAAAATATGTCAGAACTACTCTTGGGGAGCCATGAAGAAAGGAAGGGGTTACCAAGCTAGTACAGGTAAAACCTCTAATAATGAAGTTTCAAAGATGGAAATCACTCATTTTTTTTTAGACTTCAAGAAAGACATCATCAAGACTATGGCTACTCAGATGAATACACTTCAAGAAAAAAAGAAACATGTAGAAGAAAAAATAATGTTGTTATAATTTTGCTCCCATTACAAGAAAAAGAAGGATTGCAAATGCAATATGGTAGCCAACATTAACAACAAGAAATTCCCACCAGAGTTGAAGCCAATTGAAGGTGATAAGGATTTGATTTATAAATTGCACAAAGAAGGCCATTGGATCCAATACAAGGTATGTCACTAGACCTATTATCTTTTAATGAACCTTATTTGAATTCTTATACATCTGGTAATCAATGACAACCCTCATACCCATCAAATTTTGGGAGCTATCTACCTCATCCTTGGAAAAATCCTTAGAACACTTGGCCAAATAACCAAAACTCTCCAACTCAGTGGAAGAAACTCTAGGGGAATTGGTTGCAACCTCAAGGAAATTGGAAACCACCCCAAGGGAACTGACAACCAACACCTCAATGGAGGGGAGGTCAGCAGTGGACAAAGCAGGAAATTGATTACCAACTACCACCTCCACAGCCTCAACTACCAAAAATATTACCTCCTCCTAATCCAAATACTAATTAACCTAAGATTACTTAGTTTCTAGCTCATCCTATGTCACCTAATACCAACAATAGACCACAACAACTAGTATATTCCACAAACCCTACTTAATATCATGTATATGATGTGAATATAAGTGATATCTACATATGTTTAGGAGCTATCTTTCCAACACCTTCATCCCCTATTGTAATCAAGATACTTGCAAAAGAAGAAAACATTAAAATGTTTGATGCACCCATGGAAGAAGGTCTAAAAAGAACCTTGAACTAGTTCAGAATCTTGGTCTAGAACCCCCATTTTCTCAAAGATAAGATGCTGCAAATCCAAAAGAAGAACCAACATTTGATTTATTGGATTATTTAAATCATGCACATGTAAAAATACCTTTGTTTAAAGTTATAAAGTATGTACCAATATACAACAAATCCATTAGGGATGGTTGTCTCAAAATGCTAGGTAGGTAAAAGGACCCATAAACAGTGCATGTAGTGGGACAATTAGAAAATATCATGCTAGGGAAAGTGACTATCCCAAAGTATTTTGATATGGGTAGTCCTGTAGTTAGTGTCATTATAAATGAAATTCAAGTACATAATTCCCTTATAGACTTAAGAGAATCCATTAATGTGATGATTAAGGATTTTTTTCACATGGATTCGTACCCAAGAGATAAGTTAAAAAACTCAATAATCTCATACAACATAGGAACATCTCTGATCTTGTGGGTTACTCATTGTGGAGATGAACCTTCAGGTTATGGGCGAGCTCCCCTATTGGTATCCTAAAAAGCTAACCTGGTTGGGAAAAGGGAGAGAAAGATACTTTCAGTTCAAACCCATTTAAATAAGTGATACACCAATGGATAAAACTTGATATGTAGTTGAAAACTGACAAATCACCCACCAAAAATACTATGCTATCTCACAACCCAACCAAACATGCTTTTCAATAAAGATTCTTATGAAAGGTTTCATACTTTTGAGATTCATAAAATGGAAAACAATGATGTTCTCACTAATTTAATACCTAGAACATATTACTTTATGCATTCAACATTGAAGGATTGATAAAATAAAGGATAAATACAATATTTCAATCACATAGTTGAAAAAAATATTAGAACCCAAAATATTGAGAAGGAAAACCAACTTTTATTATGAAAAAACTAGAATCTCTGCTACAAACTCTATGAGCTCAATACAAATATGCCTATATTTATAGTACAAAAATATGACAAGAAAGAAAGAACTCCCCTCTCCCCCCAAAAACTGAGATGAAAAGATAACTTATAGATCCAAATCCATCATGTGTTGAGAAAATAAATAATTCAAGATAAAAGGAGGTGGAAATACTAGTACCATGCAGTCAATTGCCTCAAAATCCTCCTATATGGATGCTTCAATCATGTGGGCCCTCAAACTAATGTGTAACTTCCCTTGAAGTCAACAATGACTCCTTTATTATCCTCCATAATGTTTGCATTCTCATCTAATCTTCAGTTACTCCTAGTTAAATCACCCTTAAAGGAACAAACACTTTTGTTTTGCATAAAGAATGCTTAAGTAATTTATAATTACATTGCATAGGATAATTATTTCACAAGTTTTATGTAAATTATAAAACATTGTTAATCTCAAAGGAAATATTTAAAAAAAGGAAAAAAGAAATGCCTTTTTGACTGACCATCTAGGGTAAAAATAAACCCTAATTTCAAATCTGTGACCCTTCATGTGATTCTTGTCGATTCAATCTTTATGCTCTTTGTCTTGGCACCACTAGGGTTTTGTTTGTATCTTTTAAGGTTCTTTTTTTATTTTTCTAAAGGTTTATACATAGGCCATGAATATCTATAAGTAAGGATTTTCTTCATTACTTTGCAAGAAAGAAGAAACACCTTCATCGAGCTATGCTACTATTAGGAAGAGAATGAAAATGATTTTACCTTTCATTACCTTGATCTTTGTATGATACTATTAGTGCTACAAGATTCTAGAAGGGTTTTATATTTTCTTTGTATATCTAACTAGAACAATTCCTAGTCATTAGCTCCCTTTTTGGCTTCGCATTTTGCTTCCACACTCTCTTTTAATGTATTTCTCTGCCATTTTTTCTGAAATATGACACTATTCATTAGATTGGCATGAGTCATGACGTTCTTTGCACCGAGCTAGAGATACTGGCACGAGGGTGGGAAATTTGCATCGCCTATATTTGTGCCAATAGTGGCACCTGCGTTGGCACCCAAATGAATGTCACTTGGACGAATAGGCGTCGAATTAGGTGCTATGTTAAAGTATCCATTTGTCGGCCTGTCATATTTTTGATGGAAATGTCTATGCAACACCAAACACCCCTATTTGTTGTAATTATTAATTAATTAAAAATTTAAATTAATTAATAAAAAATTGAAATATAATGAATATTTCATTTTTTAGTTAATTAATAATTATAATAAATTAGTCGTTTGGGGTGCTGCATAGACAATAACAACATCTATGCAACACCCAAAACCCCTATTTATTGTAAATTTTTTTCTTTTTTAAAAATGTGGCAAAGCCACTTGATAATATATTAATATAATTTTAAACTGGTTCAAAGAGCTCCCGAATAAAAGAACCAGAAAGAAAAACTTTGATCATTTCTCATATACAAAACAAGTATGACTAATTATAAAGATCCCCAAGCCCCTACTAGCCGAAGCTAGATGTAACCAGAAACATGGGAATCCCACTACGAAGTCCTAAGCCTAAAAATTCTACATAAGCCCTTAGGTAGTACAATATCCCTAAGGAAAAATACATCTAATCTGTTGGAACTATATTGAGATGATGTACTAAGAGGGGAGGGGTGAATTAGTACCTCTAAAACTTTTCTTGGTTAGCCCATTAACCCTTAGTCATCAGTTTGTAACGTATTTTATCTAACTGTTCATCTTTATTTATGCATATGTAATCATATCATACATTCTTTTGATATGTAACAATAATAGAAACATTCATGAAAATAGATAACACATGACACAAGATATGATATTGCAAAAAACTCATGTTAAGGATGTAAAAACTGCGGTGGGGATTGTTACCTACAAACTTCACTATCTACAGATAAGAAGTGGCCGGTTAAGGCCTACAATTGGTCAATTTTGATGACCTACCCTATTAGGAGTATTACAGTGGAGACCTGTTAAGATCTACTTCATTTGAAGATTTAGCAACACTGTTAAGTGTGCACTCTGTTAAGAGATTTGGAAAGAATGGTTAAGTCCACCTT
>MU223135.1:592609-609242 GCA_018584345.1 Thuja plicata | reverse complement strand
AATGGATTCTTGAACTTGACAAGGGCTTTGGAAGAAGATGGATGGAGAGATCACCAAAAGGGCACTTTTTTGGCTTGAATCCTTCAATGGCCTCCAATGGATCTCCTTCATGCAAATGGATGATTGAGAATGATGGATGCTTGCTTCAAATCTTTCTTGATTGCTTTCTTGGACTTCACTTCATAAGGATGCTTGATGCTTTATTAGAAGAGTTCAATTGCTTGATCATGGTTAGAGAAAATGAGAGGAGAAAGCTCCCTTTTATATGAAACTAGAGCACAATATTCTAAGGAGGCCTAAATAGGATAATTAAATCATCATTTAAGCCTTTACCCCTAGGAGAGGACCTATATTAAATATAATTTAGGAATCAACCAATTTGGAACCCAAAATAGCTGACCCGAAAGCGGGAATAAACTTTTTGTGAAGACCGACATCCCAGAAACCAAAAGTTCCCTGGATTTGGACCCTGGGATAGGGTCAAGGTCGGCCCTGTCCTAGGACAGGGCCGAGATTGACCCTGTCCTAGGGTAGGGCCGAGGTTGACCCTGTCCTAGGAGGTCGAGCTTGTCCCCAGATCCCAGGATCACAGGTCAAAGACCTAGAATACAAAATTTAGGTCAGGAAATGGATGTTAGAAATGAAGGTCAGGGGGGAAGCCATGTCAAGATCTGGAACCCATTCAGAGGTGCTTTTCATGACCCCAAAACACTCACTTGGAAGGATAAACTAGTCTCCTATGGAAGTGCTTCCATTTTCTGACTATACAAATATATTCATATTTATCGGGGTATTGACAGTTGTAGTGTCAATAGCTATGTCCTGTTCATCGGTATTGCCCTTAGTAGCATTGATGTCTTCATCTTTTTGGATCTCTGCTGCAGGGACTTTTCTTGTAATGCAGTCGACAATGTTGTCTAACCATGAATCATCATTCATATCAACATCTAAGTTACCCTTTATTGAAAGTTCCTCTTTAGTAACTTCTTCATCCTCCAAGTTAATGTGGATGGGGCTATCCAGTACTTGATCATGTTGGCCATCTTTTGACCAATCTTCATCTATAATATATGTTTGTTTTTGGCCTGTGATCTATACTTCTTCATTCTCCAACTCAATTGTTGAGTTTCTTGTTGTGTTGATAGGTTCCTTTTTAGGACTGCTTTCCTCATCAGGTTTTAGTATTCCACTCCATATTTTGTGAGTGTCTTCTTCTATCTCTATAAGCTTTCCTTTAAGAAATTTGTAAGCTGTCAGTTTTGTTGAGAATTTCTTTGTATATTTCTCCATGACTTCATTGATTTCCTCTTTTGTTGATTTAGGAGGTATAAGAGAGACTAGTACTCTTTCTCTTATCCTCTTCTCCTCATGGAGTGCAAAAGTGAATCTAGAGGATATCTTATCCAAAAGTTCTTGTGGAACATCTTGTCTTGTGAAGTGCAGTGGGACATAATAATGTTTGCACATCTTAGCAATAAGTGCATCTTCAATCTTATTTTGTTCTTCTGTATCCCATCATAACCATTTCCTAATTTTTGGATGTCCAACAGATGTAGCTTCAGAAATGTACTTACATATGCTATCAATGTAATCAGATGGAGATGTAACCTTTGCTTTATCCTTTGCTAGTTTGACAGTGTTAGGTTCATCCATTGTTGAATCTTCTAATTCTTCATCTGTTTGAACATATTTTCTCCTCCTTGTAGGTTCCTTAACTGGTTGTTTAGCCTTTTTAGGTGCAGGTTGCCTCTTGTAAACCTTCCCTTTTACCATGGGAGAGGGAATATCATCTTGTGCTGTTTGGCTTCTAGTTCTAGCCTTTTTAGTTGGAGGAGGTGGTGAATCAGACTTCTCTTCTTCTGATTCATTTGTCTGTGCTGTATTACCAATGGGAAGTTGTTCCTCAGTGTCTTCCTCCTTACTTTGTTGTTCCTCCTTACCATCTTCTTCTTCTTCTCCATTAGAAGATATATTCAGGTTCTTTTTCAAATTCTTGACCATTCTTTTAGACTGCTTTACAGCCTTCTTGACAACAAGATTTGATTTAATCTTTAGTTTGGCTTCCTCATAGGTACCAAATCTCAGTTGTTTGTTGTCAACGAGTTCATTTAACAATGCCTGAATGCATTATGTTGCTAATCCAATTTTGATTTCATAATCTAGCTTCTCAAGCCATGATTTCCTAGGAACTACAACTTGAATGTAGGTGAAATCTGTATCCACCATAAAACAAATATCTTCTTTGTATTCCTCTATCAGACTCTCCAGAATTCTGTTCCTAGCTTGTAGCATTTCCTTAATGGCTTTGAAGTACTCATGCATTACATTGTCAAAGTCTGTACCAAGTGATTCAATGAATTCACTTATTTGCATGGTGATTGGTCTACTTGTGCCCATGCTACTTTTCCTATTGAAGGAAAGTACTCTTCGAAGTAGAAGAATATACACATTATGAGGGAACCAAACTTACATGTGTTTGTCCTTGAGGACCTTATGGTGCACATGTTCTCAAATTGATGCAATAGGATCTCTACCAGATCCATCTTCTTCCCCTGTTTGATGATCTTATAAGCTATGCTCATTGTAGTGCTAGAAATACTGTTCATTCTGCTAGCTTGGAATATCTTATATCCAACTACGCATGCTCCAAACTTCAGCTCTGCGTCAGTAATAGTATTTACTTTCAGTGCCCTCTTGTCTAATTTTGCATCGGTTAACCTTTCCACTTCTGCAAGAGGTGGATGTTTGTGACCCTAAGGTTTGTCAGTTGTTGGATAACTAGTCATGGCGTGTATAACATCCTTTGTTATAGCCTTTGGTTTGTTCATCCATAGAGAGTTGTCATAGATTCTGCTTAGAACAATTTTGAACCACTCTGTTTTGAAAACCCTAGGAAAATGAAGTACATTTGTGAGTCATTTCACTTCCAAGTGTTTATGCTCTTCTTTGAGCTTTCCACCTTCATCACAAAGTTCTGCATGGGCGTTATCAAGGTCCAGATCTCCTATCTCTGAGATCTTACAGTGAATATAGGACCTAAAGTCCTCGACCAATAAAACCCTAGCTAGGATTTGGGAGAATGCTCCATAATCATCTGGTTGAGAGGCTATCTCAAGATGTAACTTATATTTGGGTTCAGCACATGCCCCTCTGCTAACAAGTCTGTAAGGTTTCTTCTTGTCAACCTTGATTTTCTCTGCCCTAGACGTTGATGCCATCGTATTTGAAATTTAGGGCTTTCCATAAATCAAAACAACGCTATCGGTGAGTGGATTAACTTACAAAATGTCTATGATCTCCATTGAATCTGAATGCTCAGTGAATTCCTTCTGTTGGGTCACTTCTCAAACTGCACTAAAATCGCTCTACTTTGCTCAAAAATTGCGGGTACAAAAATGATCTTGCCTGTTGGGATTTTATTCTTTTTGGTGCCCTAAGTTGTCATTAATGCTTATCGACTCATCGGTTTATGAAGACTACTTTTGTCGGTAAAGACATTTATGATGTCTTCGGTGTCTGTGCAAATCGTTGGGGTAGCTTAGCATTTTTTGAGAATTCACCAATGATTGTTGGTGATGTGGTGACAACAGCTTTTGTGATTCAGTGTTTACCGATATCTATCAGGTTACACTTAGCTTGTGTAATGACCAATACATTCCGGTAAGTCTTGCATATTTTTTCTGTGTGTGTTCACCGATGCAGATTGTGCCCAATAACCAATGCTTGCTTTTCAACAGTTTAGTACATAACAATGTATTGTATCTTTATTCATGCTAATATTACAATATGAACTATTTATAATGGAACTGATGCATAGTAAAACTTGTCATAATGCAGTTCCATACTTACTTGTGCAATCTAGTTAGATGTAGTGATTTCACCAGATCTAGTGGATGGGGTGTCATCATTTGCATTACTTGTACCAGCACCTTCAGTGTTTGTGGCTTTTACCCACATCTTGTTTCTCATTCTTTTGATGTCATCAATGGTATTTCCATTGGGATTAGTATTTGTGTCTGTCAGTCGGTCTTTGCAACCTTTTATCACATGTCCAACTTTATGACAATGCAAACATGTCATACCTAGATTGGTCCATCCTCTTGACCTTCTAGTCCACTTTCTCATATAGTTGGCAGAAATATGACCAAACCTTCCACATGCTGTGCAATTTACCCATGTGTTATAGTCCCAAACATATGAGTTACCTTCTCTTGCTAGTTTGTAGCTTTTATCATTCTCCTTTGGAGTCCATGCCTTGTTATTCTTTTTCCAACATTCCTTATGTGTATGCCCATTCATCTTGCATGTAGGACAGTACTTGTCCATATAAGTTTTTCTCTTTGGATCTGCACTCGTGTGCCTTGTGTCCTTTCTTTTGACATTTATAACAATTACCAATAAAGGTAGATTGTGCTTGAGAAATACCTTTCATTTTGCTTCTGCAGATGTTTGAGGTGTGGCCTAGTTTTTCACAGTGATTGCATGACAGCTTTTTGGATCTTGGGGTTGTGAAAGCATTCCTTAGATCTGGTTGATTTGAGGATTCACCATTCTCATTGTACCCTAATCCTGTGTAGTTGTTGACTCTTCTTTGTCCATCAAGAAAATCATCCATCCTTTGGTTGCTATCCTCAGCCTTTTTGATCAATTCATTGTGTTGATTCTGGACTTTGATTTCATGCTTCAATTTCTTGTTCTCTTCTCTTAGCTCACCTATGATCTGTATTCTTTTAATGAATTATGTATTTAATCTGTTTGCTTCTTGACTCATAAGAATAATTTGGTTGGTAGCCTCGTGGTGATGCTCAGTGAGTCTTAGAATTTCTGATTCTTTCTCTTGTAGTTTCTCTGTAATTTTCCTCCTATCATCAATGGCTAGTGTTCTTTCATTTTTAGCTTTTCTTGCATCATTCATGACATCAATCATTTTTACCATTTGAGTTTCTTGACCAATTTGTAGCATCTTGATTTGATCTGTTAGATGTAGATTGATCTCTTCCATACTTGTAATTTCTTCAACTGATGCATTTGAAGCTTTGCTCAATGATGATTATGTTGTTTCAAAGTACTCTTGTATTTCCATTTCTTTGTAGTCTTTCTCATTCAGCCTAGTTTCCATAACCTGTCTTTCATCAAGAAGTTTTCTCAGCTTTATCTTTGCCTCCTTATACTGCTCATAGTTTATTTGCATCTGTAACTGCTCATTCTCAATAGTCATGTCCAATATGAACTTGTCCATTGCTCTGATCTTTTCTCTCAAGTCTTTAAGCTTTTCAAAAGAGAGACTTAGCTCTGATACCAATTGTTGGAACTATATTGAGATGATGTACTGAGAGGGGAGGGGTGAATTAGTACCTCTAAAAATTTTCTTGGTTACCCCATTAACCCTTAGTCATCAGTTTGTAATTTATCTTATCTAACTGTTCATCTTTCTTTATGCATATGTAATCATATCATACATTCTTTTTGATATGTAACAATAATAGAAACATTCATGAAAATAGATAACACATGACACAAGATATGATATCGCAAAAAACTCCTGTTAAGAATGTAAAAACTATGGTGGGGATTGTTACCCACAAACTTCACTATCTGCAGATAAGAAGGGGCCAATTAAGGCCTACAATTGGTCACTTCTGATGACCTACCCTGTTAGGAGTATTACAGTGGAGACCTGTTAAGATTTACTTTATTTGAAGCTTTAGCAACACTGTTAAGTGTGCATCTATTAAGAGATTTGGAAAGAATGGTTAAGTCCACCTTCTACAAAAGGATTTTAGATGTGATGCACTTGTTAGAATGCAACTACATAAGTCTTTGATTTGATGATAAATATAATCTTCAATTGCTGATAACAAATCCTATAAATCTTCATACATACTAGTAATCATCCTTCCATGATTGAATAATACCTTTGTCTGCTCGTCGGTAGCCTCTGTGTGTTCTTGAAAATTGATGTACTATGTTTCTGATCTTTACATGAATTCTACCTTCTACTCCTTAGATGCTCTTGGCGGCTATCAACAATGTGAATTCATGTTGCTCACAATTGAGTATGAACATCTATTTATACTAGTTTAGGTTCAATTCTTGATTCATGCATCACAAGTTAACTCTAGATCCAAGGTTTACAACTTCACCTTGATCTTTAGTTAGATATGATTTTGATCCATTAGGATGCTTTAAAGAATTTACATAAAGCTTGCATGACCATAAAATTATGATTTAAAACAAAACAAAACTCTATAAATAGAATTACATTTCTTTATCTGTCGTGTAAAACTTAGATCCACAATTTGCGGGTTCTTGATTTGTCTGTCGGTTCTGATGGTCGGTTTTCTTGGTCATCGGTGTTCCTTTCTTGAACTGGTCGTCGGGTATGCCTTTTCTGTTCTTTGTCAGGTTTGTTCTGAAAATTGTGTCGTCGGTAATGCTTGTGGTCGCCGGTGATGCTTGTCGTCGCCAGTGATGCTTGTCACTTTTATACTTAGCATTTTTCTCAAAATCTTTGTTCTGTCGGGTATGCTTGCATTTCACTAGTACTGCTTGTGGTTCGCCGGTAATGCTTGCTGTCTGTCGGTAATGCTTTCTGTCTATGTTTTTCAGTGAGTATACTAATGGCAAAATAATGTCATCACTAATACAGTTATACATAAGCCTATAGGAAGTAAATAAGCCCTAAGACACAATACAATTTTGAAGATATACAATTTTGATAGAAGTATGATAAGATCAAAAAATGATAACCCGTAGAGTGGAAGACCAAAAAAATCCGCTTCCTATCGAGAGTCCATCATGTAAAAAACTTTCAGAGGACAAAAAAGAACTATACAACATAATACCTACAAACAAGATTAAACCTTTATCCCTCCCTAAAATAAGGAATAGTATCACCACCCAAGCCAAGATTCAAATTAAGGTCGGGGATGAGATGAGCATCCAAAGAGGAGAGTTGTGGGGGAATATCAGAGGTCTATGTAGCAGAGGAGGGATCTTGCTCAAGGAGGTCAAGAAGGGGAAAAACTACCTGATGAACACCAATCACACACTCCTTAGTGAGAGAACCATTAAATTTCAGCAGAGAAGCGTTAACAAGCCTAAAAGATTGTCACTCCAGTGCCTTTTTAATACTTTCAAGGACCATGTAAACCCCATGATGATTGAGGGCCGAATGGTGATGTAAGAGACCACCAATAAGGGTCACACCACCCTAGAGGTCATACTTCTTCAGAGCCTTGCTAAGATTATTACCAACAATTAGCTTTGGTTGTACATAGCGCGAGGCTATTAAATCTAAGTGGAAAGGAGACTGCAGAAGATCACAGGCATTAGACAAAAAAACTGATAGAATTTGGGATGGATAAATGATACGCCTTCCAAATGGGAAGAGAATGTCATGCCCAATAATTCTCTTAATACCACGCCAAACATGAGCATTTCACAGAAGAAAATTGTTGCCAACATATCATCTTTAATGCAACCAACGAACAGTTTCTCCTAGTCTTCAACCTTAATAAAAACCATATAATTACGCGGGTAGTAATCCATGTGAAGGGAAGAGCGGGAAGAACATGTATCCAACCTAGTACTAATACCCACTAGAGAGATAGGTCGCCGGGACATTTTGGGCAACCCACAACACAAACCAAGTCTAACGGAAGGAAACAAAGAAAATAGCCAATAATAGACCGGTCACAACACCGCAAAACAAGCAGGGGAAGAAATAAAATGGGATACAGAGACAACTTGTCAAAGAGAGATAGAATAATAAACAGGGAGTGGTCACCGTAATGAAGATAAAAGGATGACATGAAACCAAAATTAAATGCAAACCAAAGAGTAGACGACAACTCACAATTAACCACAGATAAGAGATTAGATCATAATCTAGAATGATAGCCAAAAATTAAGTGAACACATCACAAATAAATAACGCAGCTCACCAAAATGTTGTACAAAATTGCAACTCATAACACACATGATGGAAAGAAATAGAACTATCAAATCAAGAGCTATGAAGGTAGGAGGGTAGGATCATCACTTGAACCCTTGAATCATAGCTGACATGATACAAATCAAATCAATGAAAAGATATCAGCATAGATAAAAAAGAATCATAATAAATAGTGAAAACCAACTTGCATATATTATTATATTGAGGTATAGGTCTGACCATGAGCCAAGGAAAGACAATGCTTGTTGAAGTTAGAGATAAATCTGACCATAAAAGCATACACAAATAAAAAATAACAACTTATTATGATTCATTATGAATAATTGGGAGAAGGGAAGAGAAATTATCAAGAGAATATTTTGAGGAAGAAGTGCCAAGATGGACTTTGTCGTAGCCCAAATTTTCTAAGCGATCCACAAGTACATTACCTTCCCTGAGGGTATGCAAAATAGTGAACTTGAGAAGAGAATCCATGAAACTCCAAACCTGTTCTAAGATATATTTAAGATGCCAATTATTAATGCACTTATACACACATGCATTAATGATAATAGAGGAGTCACCTTCACTATGAACACATGAAATAGATAATTTTCTAGCTAATACTAATCCTTCAGGAAGAGAAATTGCCTTTGCCATGTTATTAGTACTGAACGGAATAGGGGAATATTTCAATGCTAATACTTGCCCCAAGTGGTCTCTTAAGCAGACTCCAATACCTACATCACCAAGGTTACCTCGAGAGGAACCATCAAAATTTAATTTAATGAAAGGGGGAAGAGGAGACTGTCATTTAATTAAAGATCTGTCAATGGGAGTTTTCCTAATACGAGGAAAGATAGGGGAAGAAGGGAGGGACAAGTATTTCCAAGATTATAAGATCTGGCTATCCCAAGAAGAAAAATTGACATTTGGATTGAAATGGAAGGTGAAAACAATATTGACCTATTCAAAAATATGCCTTTCAATGGTGGAAAGGATTGAGGAGAGATCAAAAATTGATTTGCGAAAGATCCTTTTATTACGCTCCCACCAAATTGACTAGATCACAATGGATGGAATAATTATCCATAACCATGCAAACAAGGAATCAGAGAACAACATTGGCCAAGACTGAAAGAGCTCCCATAAAGAATTAGGCAAAGGAAAAGAAACAGATAATTTGTTCATGACAAAATACCAGCATTGGTAAGCAAAGCTACAATGGACAAAAAGATGATCCATAGATTCCACACAATCACCACACAAGACAGTTGAAAGGGAGGGCAATTTTTAATCTAACCAATCTATTACTAGTTAGAATCCTATATTGAAGAGCAAGCCAGGAGAAAACCCCTGTTTTAGGGAGAACAACTTTATCCCAGCAGAAAAGGAATGCCCGATGAGAAGTATTTTGATTATGCATATGTTGAAGGGCTACATATCCCTCCTTAACTGAATACATTCTATGCTTAGAAGGACACCACAACAATCTATCAACATCTTTAGACAAAAAAACTAGTCTATAAGAAAGGATAGAATTGAAACTCCTAATATGATCTAGGGATAAAGGAAGGGATGAAGGATCTTTCCAAGTTACCTTATGAGAAAGAAGATCCACATAATCCACATAATCCACCAACTTGACACCCCAATATTGAATAAAGACGTTAATTATAGTAAATATTGAATATGAAATTTTTAATTAATTAATAATTACAGTAAATTAGTTGTTTTAGGTGCTGCATAGACAATGGTCCTGGATGGCAATGTCTATGAAGCACCCAAAATCCCTATTTATTATAATTATTTTGTATCTTAAACTATAATTATTAATTAACAAAAAATGTTATAATCATTGTTTTTCAATTTTCAACTAGTTAATTTTAATTTTTAATTAGTTAATAAATATAATAAATGATACATTTTGGGTGCTCCGTAGATGTCCCATAGGCTATCTTTAGCCTCAAAAAATTAAAAATAATTTCTTTCTTTCTTTCTATTATGTCCTAAGTTCCTAACACTAAATTGTATCTATTGTAGGTGCTTTAAGGTTCGCTTAAAGTTTTTACCGCACCCTCGTGGAGGATAAGACATGAAAACTAGCGGTTGCGAGGTTGTGTGGCAGTGTATGGGAGGTGATAAAAGTATTGTCGCATCCATGCAGGCCTCAATTGTAGTTAAGGAAAATGGTTGCGAGATTGCAATAAAATGAATTGATAAGACATTAATTAATCAATGAATAATGCAGCTTGGTAATCCAAGGAGACAAGAGAAACATTCCACTGCGCCACCACGTGGGACCCAAAACCTCTTAACCAACAAATTATGCATGTGCATTTACAAATGAGTTAAGTTGTTGCATCCTCGCAGGTCTAAATTGCAGTTAAGGAAAATGGTTGCAAGATTGTGATGAAATGAATTGATAACCCATATTAGTTAATCAATGTATAATACATCTCAGTAATGCAGGGAGACAAGAGAAACATTACGCCATACCACCATGTAGGACCCAGAACCTCTTATCCATGAATTATGCACATGCATTTATAAATGGGTTAAGTTGTCGTGTCCTCGCATGCCTAAATTATAGTTAAGGAAAATGGTTGCAAGCTTGCAATGAAATGAATTGATAACCTAGGTTTGGTACGTCGCAACCTCTTGACATTTTATGTGGGTTACTCAAAACTATTTGACAATATATTGAAGAAATAAGTGGTGGTAGGAAGAATCTAAGAAGTGACATCATGGGATAAAAGCATAATAATCCTTCACCCTTTTATAAAGGAAAAGGTTAACAACACCAAAACTGTAAAACTTCAAGGGCATAAAAGTCACATTTCTGTGGAGAATTTGAAATTGATGTAAACTGATGAAATGTGTGAAATAAGATGAATTTTATGCCTATAAATTTTTTAAAAAAATTAAACAAAACTTAATATATTTTTTAAATTTTTTAGGTCTATTTTTTTTGTTTCCTAAAAAATACTACAAATTAGGGGGTTTACTTCCCGCCAAATCATTATAAGTAAAACATTTTTTTCCTCCAATTTCAGAATAAATTTTAGATGACATGTATATCTAGTGCGAAAAAATGAAAGAAGTCTTTTCAATCTATAGTTTTCCCGTTATAATTATTCAAAGTCGAACTTACCTGAAATCAACAATTTTTGCCTCTCGCCACTTTTCCCCTATCAAAACTATACCAAAATCCAAATAAATTACATATTTTTGAAGATGACTCTCTTCTCTAGTGTTGTATATGACTTAAATTTTTTTTTGAATGCATTTAGAATTTTTTTATATTTTTTGAATCAATGACTTCTCAGAACTTAATATACCTACATATAGTTTTTAACGAATTTGTTCAATGTTTTGTAATTGAAACAATACAAAATTTATATGTTCAGATTCGTAGTTTCGAGATCTAGAAAAGACTACTTTTACTTTTTTGACATTTTATATTTTGAGTAGAGAATGAAAAAACATAAGTGTAAACTTCTGGGTTTTTGATGTTTTTGGGGGTTTGGCTGCCAACATGGCATGCCACCTAGGAAAACTCACTCCAATCTAACTTGGCCGATTCCTACTGGGTCGAGTCCCCTTAGCCCCTTAATGTGAAAATGAGGGGATTGGAGGTTATTTTTGTATTAAAACTATCCCAAGGACTGGGCCGAGTAGGACTCGTATGAGTCCCACTCGACCCAGTCTACTCGGCTACGTAGGCGCCATTCGGTGCCGCGTGGCACCTACGTGGACTCGAACAGGTTAGACTTGGTTGAGTCTGATTGTGCCAAGTCCCACATGGATGAGTTAGTCGAATTAGCCTAAAAAGTGACACTTGATTGTGCTTTTACCCCATGACTGATGGAATGTTGCAGTTTTTAATCTAAAAATCATTACTTTACGGCTCAACAATTTGAGTGTGACATTTAACTTTCTATAACCAAGGGAAAGGGCCATAATGGTAGGTCTTGCAACTGTTGGGATAGGTGCAAATCTTGGGATAGTCGTTGCTTATTTTTTTACAATTTGAAAGTGTGAGCCATAGCATAAATACAGGAAGGGAAAAATACAGAATGAGTTATGTGGGTTGTCTAAATTTGCATTTTTCACGATTGGAAGGGAGTGTTTCTTTGTTTGAGTGATAAGGATAGGGATTGTTGAGGCTACAAAGGGATTTTACTATAACAAGAAGGGGTTAGACCAAGCCATATTGCAGGACAAATACAAGGATTATGGTGGTGAACCAGTTGATAATATATTTTTTAATCAAAGAGATATTGAAATTTCCTTTGGCAACCAAAGAGATATTGAAAGCTTTGAAATTTTTTGAAAATCTCTCCACATATTGCAAATGCCTCCTATCTCTCTGTAGAGACAAAATATGGGAGTTTGGATTCTTTTTTTTTTATCCTTATGCTCTATTTTTAAAGCCATTTACTGTGAGGGAAGATGGTGAGAATTTTGACTCTTGGCATTTTATGTCTCAAAAACCACCCATGTGCGATAATGGCATGGCTTAGAAGCCTGGTTGGATCATAGGACTCACAATAATAAGAACTACATGGCTCCTCTAGATTCACTCGAGGACACAAACAAAGGTAGCAACCTTAATTTGGAGAATATCTTCTATCATCAGCTAGTGGCAGTTGGTAACATAATATAAATGTGATACTATGGCATGTAGCTTGTTGTATTCCCTGTGTCTATAAAATAAATATCAAGGACTATCTTACGGAATCTGAAAATTATTTATATAGGGACAGGTAGAAAAATTTATGTAATAGGTCTTTTTGCAGAAATAGGAATGAAAACGTCTTGTATTAAATGAAATGTATGAATACTTCTGAAGAAATAAATTGAAAATATCATTTGAAGATTGTCTCCTACTCTGTTTTCTTTATGTTACATAAATTCATTTTTTGATAATAGACAAATTTATCTTAACAATATTTTCATGAATGTATAATGTGTTTACTAGTTTTCTTCAAGGAAATAGTACTGAAAGAAAATGCTTGAAAATAAATAGCTTGAGTACTAAACATGAATCAACAACTAAACAGACGTGAAGCAGATAAAAAAAACATAGTTCTTAGAAAATAAGCATGAATCTACTCTATTTTTCCTTGGCCACAAGAATAGTCAAAGAACAAAGTTCCAATCACTACAGGAATAGTCACAGAGAAAAGTTTCAATGGCTACGGGAACAGTCAAAGAACATATCTCTAATGGCTGAAGGAATAGTCACAGAACAGAGTTCCAATGGTTGTAGGTAAAGTTAAAGAACATAGATAGAATAGTCACAAAACAAATTTCTAACCATAGCTTCCAGTTTGTTACTGAGAATGCAAATGGTTTACCATGAAATGAATAACACAAAGTAAAATGATTTCAGATATAATATAATAAATTATGAAATTCAAATTTGAGGATTTTTGAATGATATATAACCACATGAAGAATTATATTTTTAATATTTAAAAAAAAATCATTTATTAAGGTGGCTGATGCTGGAATGACGTGGGGCAAGAACCAAAACCTGCTAAAAGGACAGTCAATAATGATGATGAGACATCACATTAATAATTGGAGTGTGCCAAAAAATTTATAAGTCTCCCACACAAGCCCATTTATCGTCATTTAATTCCAAAATAATTATAAGTCTAGACTTCGCATTAATGGTTGGAGTGTGCCAAAAAAATATAAGCCTACCATACAAGCCCATTTGTCACCATTTTATTCCAAAAAATTTATAGGTCTAGATATCGAATTAATGGTTGGAGTGTGCCGAAAAATTTATAAGTCTCCCACACGAGCCCATTTATCACCATTTTATTCCAAAATATTTACAAGTCTACACATCACATTAATGGTTGGAGTGTGTAAAAAATTTATAGGTCTCCCACACAATCCCATTTATTGCTATTTTATTAAGGAAGCAATTTATGCACATAGGTATCGGTGAAGGGTGAAATAAGTGTTTCGGTGTATCAGAGATGGAGAATCCTTTCACATTGAGAGCATCTAAACAACAAAATCCATTCTTTGGCCCAGTTACGGACAAGCGACTTGATTGCATGTTTTTGTACAAAGATAAAAGGTTGACAAAGATTGTGCGTTTGATTTTGGGTGTCGTATTTGATCAACTAAGGAACATACATAGAACTAATATAGATGTGTACTCCATGATTTTGGCATGAGGGTTGCAATTTGGAGAATCAATATCAAACATGAGGAGAATAATGGAGATGATAATGGGTTGGAGTCCATTCCTGAGTGGGCAGTTCTAGGAAAGGGTATGGATTACAGTGAACTGATAGAAGATGAGGGTGATATAGGTTACATTCTATTCATTTGGAGGCTTGTTGAGAGGTATAGAGATAAACAAACCAAGAAAGAAAAGCATGGATGGGATGCACTTAAAGTATTTCTTGATCTGATGCATGTTGAAGAAAAATTTGAAGAATTGAAGGCCAGGGCAGGGCTCGCAGGGTTCAGAGGAGGAGGTCATTGAAGTTAAGGCACCGAGTTTTGGGAAGTAGGAGGTTACTGAGGTTAATGTGCAAGGAAGCTAATAGAGTTCATGGGGCATAATAATGTAAATGAGAAGATGGACGACCAATGTTTTGAAGATGATCTGATTCATTTGCTAGAAACTGGGTGACAAGTTTCACTAATGTTTTTGTAAATTTTAAAAATTTCATCAATCTTAGGTGGTTTATGGTGTGCAATGTTGTAAGAGGGTAGGGATTTTTTTATTTTATAGTGAAGAATTTTTACAAATGATGAACTATTGAAAAATAGATCTTTTTGACAGTTTGAGGTAGAAGTTAGGGTGTAGAAAATTATTTTTGGTGGTGGTTAGAAGTTGTTAGAATTAATAATCTTTTCTTGGTGTATTATTTAAATAAGGATAAACCAAGGTACCCTAAATTGTGAATTGTCCTCTAGTCCAAATGGGAGGACATGTCACATTTTTGTAATTCCTTTAATAAGAAAATTAAATATTCCTCTTTAAGAGGAATCTCACACTTGGCACACACTTAATGTGAATGTGACATTCATAGAAGATAGAAGTTTCATGAAAACTCTATCACTCATCTCTATTTAAGAGATTCTTCTCCACACATTTCACAATAATTTATCATAATTTTATATATTCTTCTTTCTTTCTCTCTCATTGTTGTAATGAGCTTCTTGCTCACATTCTCTCTTTTTCTCTAGGCTTTTCTCCTCATTCATATTATATTCACAAGGGTCTTTTCTTAGTTTTCCCCTTTTAAAAACATTGTCTCATTGTGTTGATCTTGGAGCTTCTTGATGGTTTTGGTGATAGTTCTTGAAGAAATCTTTCATTCATTGTGTTATGGTAATATTCTTCATTTTCTCTCACTCACTTGGATTCTTTCCTAAACTCTTTTTTAGTTTTTGTATATTTCTTATATGGTATTAGAGATAACTAATCTTTTTTTTGAGTGTTTGCGGGTTTTTCATTTTTATGGATCTATCATTATTTTCTAATTCTCTTTAGAAGAACTTGAATTTTTTTTTGGGTTTGGACATGTTGTGGTTCCACAACACATGCCCCATGTTGGACACTTGGCCTAATCGGGACCCCCTTTTTTGGGGGCCTTTCAGCCTTTTGGTCAATTTGATTAGGCATCTAGTGAGTAGATTGTGGGCCCATGTGCTCTCCATAGTTGGATGTCAGTTGAGTCAACTTTTGATATTTTTCTCGCTTTTTTTATTTATTTTTTGTTTCTATGTTTTTTAGAGTTACTTTTAATTTCCTTTTCTATAGACTTAGTTGTTCTTTTTAATTTCTTATTTTCTATAAAGATTGTTGAAGAGACATACTTTGTGATTGCAAAACTAAGAATCTCAATGTGTCATGTTATGAACCAATGAGTTAGAGAAATTCTCCAATGGGATGGACTTCTAGCTGTATGAAGATGAGACGAAAGAGAATTTATATTCTACCAAGAATATTGTTCAACAATTCATGGAAATTGTGACCACGGTGAAAAAAAAAGATGATTTACAATAAATATTTCAATTTAAGAAAAATATGAGGAGAATCATGAATGACATTGCAAAAGTTCAGAAGTTTGAAGCACGCCTTTCCAAGTTTAGGGAGAGGCAACACTGGAAAATAAATTTATGGAGTTGCTCCGTTTTGATGAAGTCCAAGAAGTTTCAAAGAGATTTTGCAAAGCTCACCCCAGGCTCTTGCCAGAAGACTTAGGCATTTTTTAGTCATCAAAGGTTAAGATTTGGAGTTTGGAAGTTTGAAGGTTCAAAGCTTCAGAGTTTAGAGTTCAGAGAGTCAATTTTTAGACTTTTAGAGGTACTGTTAGAAATATTAAGAAAACAAATAGAGATTAAGAAAGAAATAATCCAAGAGAGAGTTGTAAGAAGTAAGAATTTTATCATAACCCAATGAATGAAAGAGAATTCAATAAATTTTACCAAAAGCATCAAGGAGCTAAAGATAAACACAAAAACAATATTTTTGAAAGGGGAAAACTAAGAAAATACCTTTGTGCTTATAATATTAATGAGGCAAGTGTATGCACCCTAAAATGGTCGCCTAGACTTTGGGCCCCCATTTCTCAATTTATCAAATCCCTGAATCAATATCAACAATATCAATTATATCAATTTCCTTGATCAAATCATAATCAATTCAATATT